>PVJO010011864.1:0-57930 GCA_004026905.1 Hystrix cristata | reverse complement strand
AGAGAGGTGTCCTACAGATAAGGAGAGCAGATTCACAGATATGTACCATCTCCAGTCAAGAGAAACAGTCTTCCCTCCGTGGTGGGCAGTGTACAATGCAGTCAGCCTGACACCAGTGGATTACTGGTCCCCGGGAAGAGAGCATTGTACTGGGAGCCCAGTGCTATTCCTGCCGCTGGCATTCTGCACATGCAGTAGACAGACCAGCCTCCCTTAGCAGAAGTCTGCACCTCGGGGTCTGTGTACGGCCTCTGTCACCATCACGATGACTACTATATTGTGCCAGCCTCAAAATGGGGAACGACCCAGACGGGCTGACACTTGTCACACAAGTGCTGACCACTGTGAGCTTTACCATCCCTGCTGCCTCTTAGGGCCACATCTGAACAGCGTAGCTACAAAGAAGCAGTCTAGTTTTAATTTGTATTCATGTACTAAGCTAATTTATCCTTGAACAAAATGAGGCTTTTTCTCCTCATTTAGCTGGTCATGAAAGATAGTCCACGGGGCGCATGAGTGGGCTGAGGGGTTGATTCAGAGTCGGGGTGGTGATGGACATTACTTGGCCTTCTGGCTTTGCTCAAGGCTGATCTTGGGTGTGTCACTTCCATTTTTTGACACGCTTCTGCTCCTGTCCAGCCATGGTGTGGGGAATCTCACCGAATCCAGCCCATCAAAGGCTGCTCTGAGCCTAGTGCAGACTCTCCATTTCTTCTGAGACCCAGTGGCATCCCTGGAGCTACTCTTCTACACAACACCCTTCAAAATTGTCCCACATGGAAGCAAAGTCACCAAGTGGCTTCACCTCCACAGCGACTAGCTACAGACACAGGGAAGACACACAGTCCTAATAAGGCAGCTCCTTTCTGCCAAGGGCAAATTCTAGGGAGTGATTCAGCTCCAGCCAGAGGTAACCAACGTTCCCAGCAGCAAGGGGTGTGTGATTCTCAGTCCTACAAGGGGGGTGTGCGACACCAAATAGTTTGAGTCAGAACTAAAGCCACAATGTAGAATTTACTCTTTGCGTTTGAAATCTGAATTAAACAACAGATTTGTGCTTATCCCCAAACACAAGTGCACAGGTTCAGAAATAAAATGTGTAGGCTTCGAAAACCAATGTTAGTCAACAACATCAAATTTCTCCAGGCTAAGGTTCACACCATGAGTTAAAGTAACTAGTAGTACAAGAGTCTGAATTTAGTCTCCTGGCTTTTCAAGTTAGCCGTAGCAACAATACTGTTTTCATAACTACAGTTATACTTCTGTAGGCCTGATATTGAAATGTACCCTAATGGCTAGGTATTCATACGTAAATCACTGCCACCAACAATTCTAATTGTTATGGTTTAGATTTAAAATGCCCCCCAAAGTCTCATGTGTTTGGGAAGTGATGGGACCATGGGGGTGCTATACACATCAGTAGACTCATCCATTAATGAGTTCAGGAGTTTATGTGCTATTAAGAGGTGGGGCCTGGTTGGAAGAGTCACATTACTAAGGTATGACTTGGAAAGGTGTATTTTTGTCCGTGGTTCTTCTCTTCACTCTCTGCTTCCTGGCTACCATGATGTGAGCGGCTTTCCTCTGTCAGGTCCTTCCATCATGTAGTTTCTGCCTTGAGCCAGATAATCATGGACTGAACCCACTAAAACTGTGAGCCAAAATAAAGCTCTCTTCCTTTAAATTCTGAGTGTCAAGTATTTCACCCTAGCAACATGAAAGCTGACTAATACAGTCATAACTACAGTTATACTTCTATAGACCTAATGTTGAAATGTACTGAGGCTAGGAATTCACTCTTAAAATGTTAGCACCAACACAGACAATTCCAATTTGAAACAAATTGTATTTCAAATTTTCATTTGAAATTCAAAATTCTACATGCCTCATAGTCAGACCCCTGAGGTCAGTTCACTAAAATTACAATAAAAAACAAACAAATAAACAAACAAACCACCATCTAAAACAAGCTTCTTATAACAACAACAACAAAAATGATGTCAAAAGAATAGTATAAGGGCCTGTAAGCAATAAGGAACAAGGATATATTTTTTTCAGATAAAGATGGGGTGAAACATAAAATTTTTTTCCCATCCTGATCTTGTCCCGTTCCTAGTTTTAGGCAACTCTTACTTGACCATTCTTCATGTCCCCATTAGCACTTTATGCAGCTTTTACTGGCGTCTATCTCAGCATTTTAATAGCTTATTTAAATGTCTGCCGTTTTATGCACTCAGTGCCTAGCCTCTTCCTAAAGTATTACAGGTATTAAATGTACCCTTGACAGAAGAGAGAATAAACGAATGGAGACATCAGTAAAAGGAGCCATTACCCTGGAGGAACCACCTGGTTCTCTCGGTGCCTTAGAAATAGCACCTGGAATTTCATCAATGTCTTCTGCAGAATGAAAAATTGAAAACTGATGGACCAAAACATTTTTTAGAACCACTTATAAACTTGAATTTTCTGCAAACCACTCTACTTCTCTGAGTTTCTGTCAGACCAGAGGATGGTAGCTAGAGGGCCAGTGGGAATCATACCTCCATTCTCCCCACTGCAAAGACAGTAACTATGTTCAAACAGAACAACCCTGGAAATCTTCCTGATCAAAGTGAAGCTTTACAGCCTCCAGCTCCACTATGATGGCACGTGGGGTGCACGCCCCTGCAGGTGCTATGGTTGTGGATTCAAGGTGAAACCTTTAAATGACAACCTAAAAATTCCCCCACATTACCACGTTCATATTATCTCAATGAATACGCAGTTCCTGGTCAGCTGGAGTTAGCCTTCTATTAAAGTTCAAATGGATATAAATCCTTACCCTACTCCTCCACCCCAGGGGAAAACAAGCTGTCCCTCTTAATTTGCCCTGAGATTCTCCAAAAAGGGAGAAAGAAGCATCGATACTTCTCTTCCTTGTCTCTGGCCTCAACCTCCTTGTGAGCTCCAGGAGCTAGCTGAGGGATCCTTTCACTGCACGCTTCCAACCACTTCAGCCACTGCTGTACAGTATTTTAAACCTTGAGGGTCCCTCGAAGGGCCCTGTATTAAAGGCTTGATCCCCCGTGTGGTGCTTTTGGCAGGAGGTGGGCCCAGGTAGAAGGCCTTAGGTCCCTCAGAGCCTGTGCTTGATGGCGACATTAGACTCCACTGCCTGCCACAATGGGCAGCCTCATCACTGCACCCCCCAAGCAATGGGACCCATCATTCATGGACTCCAGCCTCCAACACAGCGAGCCAAACCAAACCTTTCTAAATTGATTGTCTCGGGTATTCATTACAGTAACAGAAAATTGACTACATAACCATCAACTCCTGCCCTGCCTGAAATACTGAAGATAGGCACAGATCAGAGGTATACTAAGGTTTGGGGAGACAGGTGAGCATATTTGAGCACTACTCAACAAACTAAATTACAAACTGGGTACAAGGTGTCCACGTTGCGGTCACTCTCACTATGCCCAGTACCTGTGCACACTGTCTACTCCATGTAAATTCTTAGCTTCCCCTCATACCCTGCCTGGACCCTGCCAACCTCCAAACTCTCACTTTACTGATAAAAGCAGTTGACTTCCTTCCTCTTTCTTACACTCCCCAAGCCTTTCCCTGAAATTTATCTTTTTTCTCACTTCCAAAAGATTCATCTATTCCAAGGAGAAGTAGCTAAAGCCTGCTGGGATTTTAAAATAACACATTGCTTCCCCTACACAAAAAGACTACTCGGTTATAATAGACTGCCCTTAAGGGGCTTCCTATCCCACCACGATCCCACCCTCTCTTTAAGAATTTCCACCCCTGGGGGTGGTGAACAGTGGCCACATCTCAACTCTGGACTCTCTTCATCACCACCCGCAGCTGGCAAGTCCTCAGAAGAACATCTGACTGAAGCAGAAAGAACAGATTTTTCTTTCCCAGAAACCAGCATTGGGATTTGGACAACAGTCGGAACTCCAAGAGAGTCATTTTAATGCTGGCACTCAGCAAAGGCCACACCCTTCTGGTAAAGAGGTCCCAAGGGCCCTGGCTCCAGCCTCCTCAGGGCCAGGCTGGTCTGCCTTTTCCTGTATTCAAGAAATAACTCCAAAGTCTCTCTGTTGCATAAGCCAGGCAATGTTAATTCTCATATTTACCTAAAATCCCCTTAATGAATAGAGCCTTCAGAGAACCCCACAAAGAAAACCACAAAAACTCTAAGGGCAAAATAGTCAGCAAATTCCACAGAAAATTCAAATGAGCCTGTGTCCTCTGCGAAAGGAGCTAGTCAGCCATCATTGCCCCAAAATGAAATGACCACGAACTCTGTTGTATCTGGATGTATTCATTCTACAGAACAGTCCAGGACACCGAGTTACACAGAGTAAGAGAATCGCTGGCTTCCCTCTACCTGCAGGGCTGTCAGTCACCTCTTCCGGGAATGGTGCCGAACCGGAAGTGTCATTACAGCACTGCACGAGATCCAGGAACACCGGTCCATCACATCCTTCGTTAGAAGATCGCGGGCGGTGGGGTGTCTAAAAATCGGTGGCATTTTTAAAAACTTATTTGTTCCCCAGAATCTGTTACTTCCAAGAAGACTGAGATCTGCTGCTCCGCAGACTCTGACCTATTCCAGAGAGGAAGCCAGCTGTGCACACGGGCTGCTTCCGCTGTTAATCGTTACCTGTCCTGCCACGCCCTTGAATCTCAACGTGAAACTTACAAATAATCTGATCTTAACATTTAAAAGATGCACTCTCCTTCTGCCCGCCAGAAGGTAATAAGCAGTCAAAAGTGACTCTGCCTGGTTTCTTTTCCCTAATTGCCCTAAAAATTAAATAAAAAGCTTCCTGCCTCCGTTCTGCTGCTCAATGAACACAAGATGACATACAGCAGATTCTAATAAGCCAGCACTCATGAAGTTTTCTTCCTGTTTTCCCGAACAGCACATTTACATTCCCTCCCGAACAGCACTAAGTGCTCTGCCTCTGTATCTCCATAGAAATCAAACAGCTATAGCTCGAATGCATGTTGCAGGAAGAATTTTCTTCTATTAGAAAAAGACTGTCTTCCATTGTGCAGTCAAGAGTTTTTTGTTTTATTTCTTTAATGCAAGATGGGGGCAGGGAGAGGGGTGGCTGGAATTACAGCACTATTTAAGCCATAATATTTAATTTCAAACTTTGCCCTTTATAGCCTATTACCTCAGCTACCAGTCTTCCCTTTCTCTCCCTCATTTTCTGTTGAAAATTGATCTCATTGTTCTTGTCTGAATAAAAAGGCCCAGGCTCAGGGTACTTCAATAGGCTTCAATTCAAGAATAAAAGATCCCTTTTAAAGTGAAAATCGTGGTTTTTTGCCAATTCAAATCACATCCCTCATTTCCCTCGGGCCAGGCAGGAAAGCCAGGGCTGCAGTCTCCAGGGTCTGTGCACAGCACTGAGCGGCCCACCCACCCGCCACTTCATGGACAATGTCACTGACTGCTGTGACCTGTGGCAGACTGGGACCCCAGGAGCCTCTCAGCCAGCCTGCAGCACTGGGAAATGCACCACACAGCTCCATGGAGCAACCTAAAGGTGACGCTGGCACTTGACCTTCTGCATCACCATCAGCCCAGAGGAGAAACCCTGTTGCCCGGCCCTGAGCTTGTCTGGAAAGCCGGGCAGCAGAGCACCACAGAAGAAGGGAGTGTTGAGCACTGTCTGCAGAGTCCCTGTCGGAGGCATGGGGTGCCTAGACACTGTTCCGTGTTTCCACCCATAGCAATCTCCTCCCTTTACCCACCTCTCTCCATAACCCCACCCCTCATCAGCCCTACACAGATGCCTCACTGCTCCTTTCTCTGCTCTGCACAAGTAGTGAGCTAGCAAGAATTCAGAGAGTGAAAAATGGTCATCTGAGTCAGCATCAAGCAAAACGCACACAGCAGAAGGGTAACAACTAGGGCTTCCTAGTGACACAGACACGAGCTTTGCTGCTCCATTCTTCCAACTCTTCTGCAAATGTGAAGTTACCTCAAAATATTATAAAAATCACACCATATTCATCACATAGGATAACAACCCTTGAACGCCCCAAAAAATCTGACGAATTGCATATTTGGTGAGGTTAACAGCACAACAGGAAGAGACAAATATTCGAGACTAATATAAAGAAAAAGAACCACCCCGAGTTGAAGCGTGTTGCGTAGATTAAGTGTCTTACTACAGAAACATACTCCCTGCTTTGGTTTGTGAATGTAGCTTCAAGGCAACAGTGAGAGAGAAACTACCTGTGAGAAGCTGCATCTGCAAGTCTGGAGACGCACCCTACAGGACCGTCCATACATGTCCATGCGCGCCTCACATCGGCCACAAAACGTCCCGGGAGAGTCCTCAGTCTTCATAGGAACATCACGCAAACACAACCCAGGGACAAATTAAAGCATAGTAAGCATCAAACACGGCCTTGAGACAGATTAAAATGAGCGTTCACAACATCAAGCTGAGATGGCCAAGTTCAGTCGATAATGATAATGAGCCCCTGATCAACCAAATTACTCACAAAAATGGAAGCAGTTACACAGAGTGAGAGGAAGCAAAATTCTGTTTCTAGATGATGTTGCATAACAAATTGCCCAGGTGAAATATATAGTGCACCACCTCCCTGTGAGACAAAAGAGGATAAAGTTTAGCATCACAATTGCTAAATTAAACGGCAAGCTGGGTTGTTGTTCCAAAATGTGGGTATGGCAGCTAGGAAACCTCCTCTTTTCAATATTCAAAATTCTTTCAGTTTTTCAAGATGCAGTTTAAACACAATCCTTTTTGAAGTTTTCCCTGACTAAATAAATCTACGAAGCACAGCACAGGTGTAAGAGAGAGAGGCCAACTATTTTTTAAACTGCAAGCAGCCCCCTGGGACATGATAGCATTTGCCATTTCACACAGCAGCTTTCAGGGCAGAGCCTTCGGGGGAAACGTTTCCACATAGACAATATTCCGGGCAATTTGGGAGTTTATTTTAGCCTGCCCCGGGGATAAACATCCCCTAAAACTCAAAACGTGAGCACCAAATAACAGGTACATAAAAGAAACCTAAAAGCTACTGTAACTCCCCTCAGCTGTGCCTGAGATACCACTGGTAAAGTGATGGATAATGTTTGTTTTCATAGTAAATTCATTAGCAGAGAAAATAACCAGTGCCTCAAAAGAAAAGAAACATTCCCACGGGGATGCAACGGATCCTGCTGGAGCCAACACAAGGCTTCTGTAGAGCTCAGCAGAACTCGACACAGACACAGAGCCTCTCCGTGGCCCCCCAGCTCAGTGACCTTGGCAAGCCACTCAGCAGCTACGTGCCTCAGTCCCCAAGAGAGCAATAATAAAGTCCTGCTATCATTAAGTGCTTGAATGACCCCAGGGGCCCCTGTGTTAATGGCCTGGTGCTGACCTGGCCTTACTGGAAAGCAGTACAGCCCAGCGGGACAGCATCAGGTCAGCGGAGGTGAAGCCTTGATGAGGACTGGGCACTCAGTCCCCTTTTGTGACCCCACCCTGTGTCCTCTCCACGGCATGCAGCCTCCCACAGGCCCACAGGCAGTGGAGTCAATGGATGGACCCAAACTTCCCAAAGTGAACCGAAATGAACCTTTCTCCTTGTAAATTCATTACCTGAGATATTTGTTTACAGTACGCACAGCTGACCAACACAAGTATGGTGAGTCTGCATGATGCAAAGCCCTCAGAATCCGGTCTAGCACAAATGTTATACAATCACCAGCCATTATTGGTAGCATTTTAAACTCCTTCCAATTTGAAAAATTAGATGGCAGGATTAAAACCAACCAAAAGGTATCTGTTTCTAAGACTACAGAGAACTGGATTCAAGTCCTTTCACCATTGCATCTGTGTGCAAGTCACTTACTTCCTTGAAATCTCTTCATGAAACATAAACAATGAGGAGCACACGTGAAAATCCCACCGAGTGCTCCGGGAGAGTAACTTCAGGAGGCAGGCTGGCGCGGGAACATCCTTCGGGTGACTGCTGAGGCGCCCACAACAGAGAGGTCAGCATGGCTTGAGCCGTGCTGGGGGCAGTTCGGATGGTGGCAAGTGCGAAGGTTCTGAATATATTTTGGAGGACTTGTTACTGGGCTGGACAAAGAACGTAAAGGAAAAACACACAACCAGGACAATCCTTCAGCGCTGAGCAACCACACGAATAGTGTTCACACGGCAAGATGGATCCAACAGACGGACACCAGGCTCTGTGTAGGACAAGCAAAGAACTGCAAGGGTACGTCCAAAGGGCAGAGGAAAAGCAGCTACATTTGTTGACAGCAAAAGAGGACATGCTCAGGGCAGTTCTGTGCCAGCAGAAACAGAAACACGGCATGAACAGAAACAGTGGTGTCAGGGCTGCAGGGAAATAAAACGTACAGCACTCAGAAAAATCAGGCTTTTGAATTTGTCTTCTGGAAGATGGAATAGGTAGAACTCTTGAAGACATAGGTGCAGGCAAAGACTTTATGAACAAAGTCATAATTGTGCATAAAGGAAATATCACAAAGAATCAACAACTGGGATCTCATCCTATTAAGAAGCTTTTGCACAGCAAAAGAAACCACCAACAGAGTGAAGAGACAACCCACAGAATGGGAAAAAATTTTTGCCAGCTATTCCTCCAACAAAGGACTAACATTGTGAATATACAGAGAACTCAAAAAAATCAGACCTCCCAAATTTAAAGACCCAGTCCAAAAGTGGGCAGCTGAAATGAATAGATACTACTCAGATGAAGAAGTAGAAATACCAAACAAACATGAAAAAAATGCTCAATATCACTGGTCACTCAAGAGATGCAAATTAAAACAACCCTGAGATTCCACCTCACTCCAGAAAGAATGACTATTATCAACAAATCAGCCAATAACAAATGCTGGAGGGGCTGTGGAGAAAAGGGAACCCTTCTTCTGGAACACTTTGACCCAGCTACCCACCTTCTTGGTATCTTCTCAAAAGAATTTAAAATATCATACCACAGCGTTACATGCACACCCTGTTTACAGCAGCACAGTCTGTAGTAGCTAGGTCTTGGAAACAGCCCAAATGCCCATCAACTAAGGAATGGATAAAGATGTGGTTTCCTTATATAATGGAGTACTACTCTGCCATAAAGAAGGATAAACTTGAGATATTCCTAGGTAAATGGATGCATCTTGAGACCATATTCTTCTTTTCTTTTTTTTTTTTTTGTAGTGCCGGGGATCGAACTCAGGGCCTTGTGCTTGCAAGGCAAGCACTCTAATCACTGAGCTAAATCCCCAGCCCCTTGAGACCATATTCTTAAGTGAAATAAATCGGACACACATGTTTAAATACCGCATTGTTTCTCTGGTGTGAGAAACTGAAGAAAGTGTAAATAAAGACTAAAATGTATTATATTGGGAAAGGGAAGAAATTGTTCAGATGGGAAGGGGAGAGACGGAGGGACAAGAGGAAAAAGAATAGAAAGAAAAAAATGGAAACAAAGCTTTGTAAATAAGGAGGAAGGAGGGGTGAAGGAAGGGAAGGGGAACAGAAAAAAAGAAAGCAGCAGCAAGATATACCATGTACAGGTACAAATCCCTGATGATGAATGTCATCACTATGTACATCTAAAATGTACCATTAAAATAAAATTTTAAAAAAGGAAAAATCAGGCTTTTGAATTTTAGAAAATGTCACCCCAGCCTGGGTGTCTCTCACCAGGTCTCTGGATGTGACTGACAGGATCTCGGGGGCTTTCCACATGCAAGCCTGTCCCAGAGTGCACTCTGATTAAATTAGAAACATGAGACACAGTCCACATTTATGAGCCTTTAACAAGAAGCAGGCTTAGGCAAGGACAGCTCAGTAGTCCAGTTTGGGACATGCTAATCCAAAATCCTGAGTCAGTATCCAAGTGGAGAAGGAGGGAGGCAGTAGGATTCATGAATCTGAAAGATGAAGGCAGAGATAAAAGGTCAACATAAGAATTCTGGCATCATCAATATTTAATGTCCATCTAATATTTAATGAGGAACAGAAATCAGAAAGGGAAGAGGGTCAAGGACTAGACACTGACAGAATCAATCCAAAATCTAGAGGGTCAGTAAAGGCACCAGCCAAAGCAGACTGGCAAGAAACAGCCAAGGGACAGGCAAGACTAGGGGAGTGCAGCGTCACGGAAGCAGGACAAGAAAGCGTCCAGAAGCGGGGCGTTCCAGTCTTGGAGATCAGACCAAGGAGCCCATCTTTAAAGCAAAGATAATGCTGTTTCCCACCCTAACGGAACAGTAAACTACATACCTTATTCTACCTTAAAAGCTGACTGTACATGTTGTCAAAGGAAGGAAGGACAGAGGGAGGGAGGGAAAGGGGTCGGTTGGTTGGCTTTGGTTGAGCGGGTTTCAACAGCATCCTACTAGAGGAGGCCCTTTCACAATCGGCGCATGGAGTGCGAGCCTTGTTGCCTGCAGCCACTGTGAGGCGAGACTGGTACGAGGAAGTCAGTAACTGGAACCCCAAGTTCTCCTGCAGCCAGCTGGACACTTGCTTCCCTCTGCCGCCCACTTCAGGGATTTCCAGCAGCTCTGAAAACTATCCCAGGAGTCAGGGCTGCCAGCAGCTCCTCAGATCACTGACAGCTTCTTACGGAAATACGTAGAATCAAGTCTTGTTTGGAAAGATAAAGCCCAGTCAGTGACTTTCCAACAGACCAGCACTGATGCACGTGTAAATGGGCCCCAGACAGCAGGACCTGGGAGACGGAGTTAATGAGCATTCCAGCATCATCTCTTTCCATTTGTCTGCCCTTCTTGGAGCCAGACCGCCTACATGATCTGCTTGGTTTAAACCACGTTTCTGCAAAAGCGTCCAACCCCAAGGCCCTGAGTTTGTTTCACTGAAGAGTTAGCGGACAGGACAGACACGCTCCTATCCTGAAAGGAGGGATGGCATTTGCTTGGCATTCATGTAGTCCCATATCCATGTCGAGTGGCCATTTCTCACAGGATCCCTGGGAGGGAGGGACCACTGTCGTCTTCAGTGCTCAGTAAGGTGGAACGACTTGCCTGGAGTCAGGAAAGGAGCTGAGCTGGAGCTCCTACAGGCTGTCTTGCCTGGGAGACATCGCTCCCTTACAATCGATTCATCGACAGCTGTTCACACAGCAGAGCAGCAGCCGTGAGTTGAAACTCAAACTGAAAGTAAGAACCCCGCCACTCTCCACTCCCAGTTTGCTTGCCACACTGACCTCTCCTGGGTGCAAGGCCACGAAGAGAACAGGCTTGGCGGCGCCCACAGAGAGTCAGGAGGCATCAGGCGCCGGCCCATGCCCACCGCCCACACTCAGCACCAGCCACTGCACTCCTGAAATCAAGCCTGCACAAGCCACAGAATCGGCTTTTCTATCCTGTTAGACAAGAGCTCACACCACTTAAATCTACCCCCTTCCCCAAGACAGAAACACACACCCCAAACTCGCCAACTCCATATCACATGCTTCATTTGGAGATGGTTTATATCCCCATGTCTTTCAAAGTCCGCATCAACCTGGTTTCTTCTCGCTTAATTTCTCCTGCTCAGCACATATGGCAAGCTGTGCTTTTTGAAGCATCCTTTTTCCTGGGATACTTTTTACGCCCTTAGTTCTTGAGTAGTATCAATAGGGTGCGGCATCGAATAAGTGCATCTTGGACTCATTCGTAAGTAGAATTAGAACCAATATGGCTTCATAAGAAGGCAGCTCTATCACAGAACTCTATTTACAGTAAAAACATGGATGTAAAATTTGAAGAGCACTGGGGATTTAGCGTAGTGGTTAGAGTATTTGCCTGGCAAGCACAAGCACAAGGCCCCAAGTTTGATCCCCAGCACCAAAAAAAAAAAAAAAAAAAAAAAAAGCTGAAGAAACGTGCGTTCAAACTTTGGCTTTAGCGCTTACTGGCTGTGTGATCTTGATGAATTACCAAGAAACTCTGAGCCACACTTGCCTCACTTACAGATCTAGATAATATAATAGAATTAGTCTCGTTTTTTGGTTTTGCTTAGGAGTTTGGGGGCAGTTTGGGGGGGTTGTTGTGGTGGGGTTTTTCTGTGTTTGTTTTTGTTTTGAGGCAGGGACTCACTATGTAGTTGAGACCAGCCTTGAACTCACTACATAGCAAACACTGGACTCAAACTCAGTGATCTTCCCGCCTCAGCCTCCCAAGTGCTGGGATTATAGATGTGCACCCCGATGCCTGGCCAACTATTTGCTGTTTTTAACAAATTTCTTAGATGCTATGAATTTCAGTTCTTTGTAAAAGCCAAATCTGAATGTGGGTTGTGAGGATTATAGGAGATACTATGTAAAAACACCTCACATGATTATAACACACGATAAACAGACAATACATGTTACTCTCCCCTACTGAGGGCAGTGTTCCAGGGACACTCTGCATGGTCCTAACTTCATCTCACAGGTAAGGAAACTAGCTTCTTCTCAACTCTCCAAGGTGTCAGAGTTGACATACTCCGTTCTCAAGTCAGCTTCTCCGTCTCTCTAGCAAAAGCCCAAGGCTCCTACGGTGAATGAAGAAACACCTTTGAATTGGAAGCATAGTGAGACTCACAGCTAACACGCTGCCTACCACGTCATTCATGCACACTGTGCACTGGGCACTTATCTGATATATAGCACATCAATTAAGTAAAATGACAGCCTTTTGTTTTCCACCCGTGGTCCTGAGCTCTGTCCTCGCTCTTTGCCCTCGGTCCCGCAGCAGGCCGGCGGGCTCCCAGTGGGAAACCACGGTCTGTGGACAAGGTGAGTGCGGCCCTCGCTCCGGCCAGGAGCCCAACGCATGGTTTTGGTTACAGCGCAGCTCTGGACAAATGCCTGGGTGTGCATCTGCAGCACTGACGTCCCTGCTCTGTCCGATCTGCCCCGAGCACCTCACCCAAAAGGAACCACATACTTCCAGGAAATGTGCTCTATTTGAAAAGAGGATTTCCCAAGCCAGTGCAGCTGGCAGTGCGCAGATCTGCCCGAGGCCAGCTCGAGGCAGGAAGAGGCTGTGTCTGGGCACGATTTGCTTCCTGTGCACGTCCACCGTGGCCTGCTGTCTTCACAGTCCTCTAACCCCAAGCCCTCCCAGGCCAAAACGCAGTCATGCGTGCACAGCATACACATGCACACAGACAGGGATGCGTGGTTCAGATTCCTCCTGGCATCAGCTGCAGATCAACTTCATTACACTAACCATCTGGGTCATTTCAACTCTGCTCCCAGCCCAACATAATTAGCACATCCGATTGCTAATTCGGATGTTCCCAGCCCCACCACCCCAGCTCAGCCACCCACACCCATGTAAAGCTCAGTAAAGAGACGTGGCTTCTGCTGGGGAGCAGCCACACAGGGTCTGACTGCAAGTCCAGAGCTGGATTCTGCTGGTCTGAACAGAAGGAAGGGCAGCTCCCACGGCGTGAGGCCTGAGACTGCGCATCCCCTGCCCGCCTCCATCTCTGATCCTCTGAACTCTCTAACTCGACTAAGCGCGTAACTGGGCTGGCATCCAGCAGATAAATGTGCCCGTGTAATTTCATCTGCGTCCTTCCAAATTGTACTAAACTGCTGCCGGGGCCTGTGGCCGCTGACTAACTGCTCGATTTTATTTACGCCAAAGGAAACGATTACGGTTGGGTTAACATAATCACTCGAAGGCCCTAAGAATCCCCCAAGCTTACAAAGGGTTAAGTGGTTAACGTGTATAGAAATATACTTATCGGAAGACGCTGCCCATTAAAGTTCTTCCATTACTGAATTTTTTTAAAACGGTGGGATTTTAAAGGTTGTAGAAAATAGGGGAAATCCATATGAATTAGACTGGTCATGACAAATTTCTCAATCTTACTTCCTCACATTATGGCCAAATAATAGTTCCTTTTTAAGCTGTAAGTACCCTAAGATAAAGAATGTCATAAACTGTACAAGTTTAAATATCAAATGGCTTCTCTTAGATGAGAAACCTAAAATATAAATAAAGAGCAAAATAAGAGATAATAGGAAAAACAGAGATAGACTTTTTGCAAGACAGAAAGGGGCCAAGAGATGGAGGGAGTGGGATGGAAGATGAAAAAAAGAATTAAGATGTGTTAGGTAGGTGTACCAATTCCCCATGAAGCATGTAATCATTACGCATTACAAACATGTACTAATAAAAATAAACATTTTTTAAAAGAATATCACAAGTAAAGTTTGTTTTGTTGTCTTTGAAATATTTCTGCCTCTCTTTTACGCCTAATTTATCCATTTATCAGCCAGAGTTTTTTAACACTCATTACCACCTGATCAAAGATGAAACTACAGGCAAACTAACCGCAGTCTCCACCCTCATAGAGCATACGGTCAGGTAGAAGACACAGAAGAGCAAACTAGTGTACAATCACACGAAAAGTGAATTACGAGGCACAACAAAGATGTCTACAACAGGCAGCCGCCCCCGAGTTATCTGGAGAAGTCACTGAAAACACGTCTGGAAAACAACATCTCAGAGAAAACCTGAAGGACGGACAGGAATTAGCCAGATAAACACGGCCAAGAAATGCATATTCCAAGCAGGGAAAACACAAAATGAGCAAAATCTGAGAGGCTGAGGAGATCACGGCTCATTCCAGGAGTTAAAAGCGATTTTGTGTAACTGAATTTTAAAGTAGGAGGGAGAAGGAAGCAGAGAAGAATCGTTACCACTAAGGAGCTGGGGAGCAGAGGCTTTATCTTGAGATCAAAGATCTGCATTTGTAAAGTAGAGAAACACCTTAATTAGATTTTGGTGGTGAAAGCACTATTCTGCTAGATACATGGAAAAGGAATTGGATGGTGCACACTGAAAGCAACAAATTAGTTCCTATGAAGATTCAGTTTGAAAGTTGCAGAGACTAAAACCTGATGCATGCAGATTACTCTTTCCTCTAATAAGCCGAGCGGGTTCAGTGTCAACACAGAACATCCACAAAGCACGAGGTTCAGTAGGCATCTTCGCGTCTTCACGGGAAACACCACCGGCCGGTGGCAACGCCTGTCACCCTGCCGTCCACAGCAAGGTTCTGCCAGGCCTTAGGACAGACCAAGCAGGGATCTGCAGCAGTCATACTGCCCAGGACAATAACCTCACACACTAACACGACTGCCTCCCGTGCCTACAGAAACCGCCACTGGAGCCTCTGGTCCCTAGATCCAGCATCTGGATTCCAAGCATCATCCTGGAAAGGCTGCCCAGCACCTCTGGCCAGACAGCCCACAGATTACATCATGACAGCAGGTGTTACACAGGTGCGGACTCACTGCAACCCTCGAGCAGCGACAGTGTGCAGGTGTGCACTCACTCATGTCCTGCTTTGTAAGGTGTCCCAGTCTTTTCTTCTGCCACCGTAACTGAGTACTGTATAGTGGGTAATTTACACCGAAGAAATGTGTTTCTCTCCGCGCTGGAGGCTGGGGAGCCCGGTGTCAAAGCGCGGGCATCTGGGAAGGGCCTTCTTCACACCACGGTATGGTGGAGGGCGCACACGGCAAGAGAGACGCTCCCGGGATGACGGAGTCTCCACGACCAAGCACCTCTCCAAGGTCCCGCTGCCAATTTTGTCCCAGCAGCAACAGAATTTCAGCCTGAGTTTGGAGATGACATTCACAGCACAGCACAAGACCTGGGAAGGGCTCAACCAGCACAGGCACCATGGAGAACAGCACAGTCCAGATATGGGCGCAATTCGGGACTGGCAAAGTGAAGGCGATCGCAACCCAGGAGTGACAGTCAGAAGAAGAATGGAGAAACCTGGCAATCTGAGAGCTTAGAGAGGACTCAACTAATTCCTAGACAAAGAGGAAGACCCTAAGAAGTACATTCTAAGGTGCTATTATTCAACCCTAAAAAGAATGAAACACTATCATTTGCAGCAACACGGACAGAACCAGAGAATGTTAACATAGATAAGCCAGAAAGACAAATACCACATGTTCTCAGTCTTAGCTAAAAACACTAAGCCAGGCACAATGGCACATGCCTATAGCACCAGCATTCGGGAGGCTAAGGCAGCAGGAATGCCACAAATTCAAAGCCAGCCTGGGCCACATAGTGAGTTCAAGGCCAGGCTGAACTACATAACAAGACCCTGTCTCAAAAAAAAAAAAAAAAGGCTAAAAATATTGATCACATAGAAGAGAGTAGACGAGAGGTCACTGGCATCTGGGAAGGGTCCCCAAGGCCAAGGAGATAGAGACAGTGGATAATGGGTACCAAAATATAATTACATAGGAGGATTAGTTTTAGAATAGAGTAACCATAATCTGTGACAATTTATTATACATTTCAAAATAACTCAAAGAAAAATATTTGTGGTTTCCCAACACGGGAGATGCTAACATCCAAGGCACCGGAGATGTTGATGGAACTGTGACATGCTGTGTACATGTGCTGAATTATGATGCTGGACCCACAAACAGGTACAAAGAGTGTGGCATTTGAAAATTTTAAAAACCTTTAAAGACGTGTATTTTTTTGAATAAAGACTTGACGATTGTCAGCCTTCTGTTACTATAACAAAGCTCTGAGACAATCATCTTGTGAAGAAGAAAGGTTTGCTGTGGCTCTCAGTTCTGGAGGTCCCCAGGCAGCACGCCCCAGCTGAATGCTAGGCAAGGACACCCTCACCTGCTGGGCAGAAAGCACAGAGAGGGGGGGCTGGGACTCCATTACCCCTCCAAGTGCACGGCCCACATGACCAAAGGTCTCAGCCAGCGCCACCTCCTAAGGACTCCGTCACCTCCCAGCAGTGCCAGGCCGGGGCCTGACCCTCTAGGACGTGGCCCTCTGGAGGACAGCCCAGGGCCAAACTAGAGCAGCCACAGCAGACCTGGAAGGGCACCATTTCGTCTGTGTTTCTGAAATGCTTTAGTAAATCAGAATAATGACAGTCTATGACAATTACACGTTTCAAAACAACTAAAGGCGAAAAGTGTGAAACTTCCCAACGCAGAGAAATGATAATATATGAGGAGTTGGAGATGCTAATTGCCCTGATTTATCTACCAACATCCTCTGTTCTATCATCACCAGCAAGAGCACAGCGACTTCCAGGCAGAGGTAAAGCCCACTACAGCAGGAGGGGAACCAGGAAGCCAGGGTTTGCTCGTCTTCTCCTCCGGCTCCTCCTCTCCTTGGAGCCTCTAACTCGGAGTCCCGACCCTGAGTCCTAACTGCCCCACGCTGCCCTCCAGTCTTTCTGCCCTGCAGGGTCCCAGACTCTCCCGCGCCACTCCCACTCCAGCCACAATCACACCTGCCAGCACCAGACACCTGGCCGAAAGGGGATGGACAGCAGCTTCTCTGGATCTCCCGCCCTTAACAAAGCTGTACTCCACAACGCTGTTCACAACCTGGTCACCAGCTGATGGCAGAGGGCTGTGATCTGAGTCCCTTTGCGTGGCCTGCAGTAAATCTTAGGTCACAAACGCCCAACTGGGGCTCGGCAGGACAAGGCTGAGGGGAGCAGACTAAGGAGTACCCTGCTGGGGAGGTGGCTTCCTGGGGCCGGGAGGCACTGTCCCTCTCAGAGGTGCTCAGCCCTGATGCTCAGCCTCGGGCCACTGTGGGCTCTAGCTGCCAGACCTCCCAAAATGTCCAAGAGAATTTGAAAATGCAGATTTTTTTAAATGTGATCGTCCAGTTTCAAAATTTTGGCACTGTAACTTGCTCAAACTTAAAAACTTTGCAAGCCAACACTGGGCAAGGCCAAAGAAAACCTATCTGTTGGGCAAATTTGGCTGGAATCTACATATTTGACAGCCTCTGAAGCCTCCCTGGGCTCTTCCGCAGTGGGGAATTCTCAGACGCCTTGCTTCCAGGAGTCAGTCTCAAGACCTAAGGGTCTGGCGGTGTATTCTGTGGTGGAGCCACATCAAGCACGCGTGGTGCCCTGGGTTCATCCCCAGCAACAAAAGCGAAAAAAGTGGAATTCTGAGATAAATAATGTGCGCCAATAGGCTGCTCAGAGCAACCTTCTACTTTCAGCAAATAAATAGTTTCTCACTAAATGTCTTCCTGACCTTAGACAACAAAGTCTGAAGCTGTCTGTTAACAGTGAAAGATTAAAGTGGAAATTTTTCAGAAGAAACTAATCATCACTTCTATCTTAACCCAAATCTGAATAAAGTTTAACCATATTAGAAATTAATGTCATCAGG
This sequence comes from Hystrix cristata, assembly GCA_004026905.1. Lineage (NCBI taxonomy): Eukaryota > Metazoa > Chordata > Mammalia > Rodentia > Hystricidae > Hystrix > Hystrix cristata. The sequence continues at coordinate 39,726 of PVJO010011864.1, read as the reverse complement.
GTAGTGCTGTATAAAAATGATACACAAACAGATTTTCCCCAGTTATCAAATTCAAGAAGAATAATCAAGAATTCTACTTTTTAAAAGCAATGATGGTTTATAATGTCTCCCCAGCTGTTGGTCATCTGGGTGGTTCCCAGTGGGCCGAGCACAGCCGGGCCCTGTGGCTCCCAGTGCCAGCACTGGCCTGGGCAGGCTGTTTGGTCCATGAAGTCCCCACCTACAGCTGGGCCTCTGCATCCTGCGATCTCTAACCCTCCCGCAGGCTGGCCCAGCCTTCTTCACAGACAGGCCCAGGATTCCAAAACAGAGGAAGAGAGGGCAAATCCACAAGCCCACCCACACCACACTCTGTCCTCAGAAGCATGTGAATCGTGACTCTGATCCACTCTGGTGTTTTCTGAGTCTCTGACCATGTCGCATGGACTATGCCCTATGGGCCTGGCCTTAGACTTCCTTCCCTCTGTCCCACACCTCTGCCCCACCACCTAAGTGGTTTGCTGGTAGCAAGAATGGCCTCCCTGCGCCATCCCAGGAAGGGTATGATTTTGTGAGGGTACTACTGCTTAAGAACACTACATGTTTTTTCCTTTTGTTGACCTTCTAAAGCTGTCTGTGTTTGGTATGAGGCAACTGCTAAGTGTCTTAGTCCACTTGGTGCTGCTAACAGAACACCACGAACTAGAAAACTTACAGTGAACAGATGTTTACTGGCTTGTAGCTGTGGAGGTTGGGAAGTCCAAAATCAAGGGCATGGCATCTGCCGGAGCCTTCCTCCCTAGCTATCCCATGGCAGAAGCAAGCGGGCAGGAGATCAGATGTGCTGTCTCCAACTATTCCACAGTGTTACGGCTGTGTCTAGATGTCCCCTCAAAGCCTCGTGTGGTCATACATGGGGCTTTTTCAGAGTCGGCTGCATCTAGTGTGTGTGACTACTACATCAGTCCACTGACTGGTGTGGCATTGCCCTGATCCCAGTAGCCTAGAGAGAGCATAAAGGGGCAGAAGGAAGCTGCTAAGGTCCCTTGCTTGCTTGCTTTGCTACCTTCTGCCCATCATGAACTCTTTCTATTCTGTGATGCCCTCTGCCAGGCCACCCTGCCTTGGAGCCAGGCGACTATGAACTGAAACCTCTACAAACTGTGAGCTAAATAAACTTTTCCTCCCTTAACTTGTGAGTTTTGGGTATTTTGTCCCAGCAACAAGAAAAGTGACTAAGACACACAGGCAGCATGAGTTCACTCACATGCATGGAGTCTCGAGCCCTAACACTTCCCGTTAGAAAAGAGCGTTGCCTTGGGATTGGGTCTCCAAGGCTTGCTTCGTACAGCACACATTCAAAGAACAGCCAATAAAGGGCCTTCTCTGGATTTCAGGTGGGCACAGGTCTCTATTTCACTTGGATGCCTTCTCAGTTTAGCTGAGATTTTCACCACTCATAGCAGGTCTTCTTGGAGATCCGAAGAGACCGAATCCCTTTCAAGACACTTAGGCACGACCTGATGCCACCTAATGCCAACCTCCATCCCATCAACATCAACATCCATCTCACCTGATGGCAACTGTCTCACAGAATGCCTAATGCCTAATGAAAACAGAAACACCCATTCATTCTGAGCGCCATCTTTTCAGCTTCTCATGGGTCCTTTCCCTTTATGAATGAGAGGTTTCTTTCCTTTCCCTTGTTGTCCTAGAGCTTGAGCCCAGGGCCTTCACACTGAGTTACATTCTCAGCCCTTTATTTACATATATTTTATATATATATATATATTTTTTTTTGAGATGGCCTTGCTAGGTCACTAAATTGTCCAGGCTGGGCTCAAACATGTGACCCTCCTGTGTCTGCATCCCACAGTATTGGGATTACAGGCACATGCCACCATGCCAGGCTAGGAAAATGTTTCCTACACCATGTTCTCTGTCTTCTGCTCTCTGTTTAAATGCCGTAATCGCTCGTTTAGGCGAAGCTCTGAAGATCTTGGGTCAGTTGGTCTAAAAGTCAAGCTCCGACCCTCAACTTTATGACTAGTCAGGTCAAACAGGAAATTTTCATGAAGACTCTCTCTTCATTAAAGGTTATCCAATATGTGAAAGATTAAAGTGGTCATTTCCAAAATAATCTAATAATTGCTTATATCCTGGCATACATTCAAATGGAGTTTAACCTCATCAAAATTTAATGCAAACTGGATGCAACTATGTGCAAATAGATTTTGCCCACTTATGAAACTTGAGAATGATAATTCAAGGTGTTTTTTAATGCCTGTAAAATGACTTGAATCACTTTGAACTGCTATCTTAACACATCTTTACTTCCAATTGTTTGCATATAATAGTGTCAGTCTGTTAGAAAAAAAAAAGAAACATTAACTGAGTCACTGCTTTGCATTATATGGTGTTTTACTCTATTTCCAAAGTGCTCAAACACTCTCTTGAGAGAGCTGAATAGTTTCAAAAGTTACACTTAACTGTTCATAAGAAAGCAATGATGTTAGCTAATTATTTTCTTATGGTACTGGAGGTTGAATCCAGGACCTCCACAGTGAGGTACATCCCCAGCTCTTTTTTACTTTTTAATTTTGAGACAGGGTTTCACTAAGTCACTAAGCTGCCCGAGCTGGGATAGGAGGCTATCCTCCTGCCTCAGCCTCCCAGAATTTCTGGATAACAGGTATGTGCACCATGCTAGGTTAGCATATTAGTTTTACAATCTATACATCAAAGCTATTTAAATAGGAATGTTCAGAAGTATTCAGATAGCTAGAAATTAAGTGGTAAATGCTTAACCTATGTAAGAAAATAAGAAAACTTTGTCACTCACATCCAGCCTGCCGTGTTCACCATCGCCTGGAAAGCACCACTGGTCCATGGTGGTATCACAGATGTTGACTGATGTTTTAGGACCCTGCATCTTGCTCTTGTCAATTTCTGAACCTACTGTTTACAAAAACACGTTTATCTTTTGTCACATGCCGTCATCTAATGTGCATTTTTTGTCTGATTTTAAGAACCAGAGAAAAATATCATTTATGAGAAGTGAAAGGAAAATACACAATAATTAGAAAAAAATACCAACTCAAGCATTCCTAGGCTATGGGCACCAACAGAAACAGAGAGAGGTGGTGGACGCGGCCGGCTGGCCTCCCTCTGCTCCGAGCGTCCCACTAAGAACATGAACAAGTGTGGCTCACCTGGAAAGCGTGCAGACTGCATGTGATCACGTTTTTAAGCCTCTGCAAGATCATTTGTGCTTAACAGAGAGAAACGCTGAGAAATTTAGAGTATCTCCCTTCACATCCACGAGTGCCGTCGTGGAATCCGTCTCCCTGCTCTGACCGGCAAGAAGCAGGGAACGAAGCACTAAGTGGAAGTGACTGGTATTAGGTGCTTCTGCTCCAGCTAACAGAAGACGGAACCAAGACAGAGCAGAGACGCAGGGTCCCCCACAGTGTGCACCACTGCAGTGAGGGCCTGCTGACAGAGAGGCCCAGCACTGCGCAGGTGACCGCAGTGGTTTTGCTTCAGTGTTCTCCACCCACCTCCCCACCTGAGATTTACGATCAACAGCCTGAATTCCAGCAGGGAAGTGGGCCTCTTGGCCCTGTGTGAAGCTGCCCCTGCCATCCTTCAAACAGTAGCCACATCCCAGGCTGTTTCCACAGCTGTCGGACATCCACCTGTTCTGCCCAGACTTGGTGATCACACGGGTTCATTTCAGGGAGGGCCAGGCACCGGACACGCACAGGCGGAGATGCAGGCATCTCCGGCAGGCCCTGAGAAGGGTGCGCCGAGTGGGTGCGAGAACAATGGGGGAGTCGTCATGGTGATCCAAACGTTTTTTACATATTTTAAAAATGTATTTTGCAAAAAGGCCTTTGAAACATAAAGGGTCAAGAGCGTTTTTAGTCTTCTGTACTGGCACACAGCAGAGGACGCCTGCTGGAGGCCAGGCCCTGGGTCCAGAGTCTCTGGATCAACACACACACACACACATCTTCCCTCCCACCTGGCCCAGCCCTGCCCACTCCTTTACCGTGCTCCCTTCCCTACACGCAGCAGCGCCCAGCGTGGGCCTGGGGTATCCTCCTCTCCCCGGGGACCACGTCTGGGGAAGTGAATGCTGTTTCTCCTCTGGGGCTGGAGTCAGGAGCGAGTTCTGAGCGAACCTGGTCCTGCCACCGCAGGTGACCGCACAGCCTCTAGCACGTTTCCTGGGGATCGGCTGACCCCTGCTGGCCACACGGAGACACTGCTGCCTTTTCGGGTTCCGAGTTGGCCTTCTGCATTTAATTCCAGTTACCAAACTGTAACTACCACTTTCCGAGATTCAATTCATCTTCGCTTCCTCGCGATAGCTTCTATTAACACCTGTTGTGCATTAAATGTCATCTCTATCACATTAAACCCAGAGTTTTTTGAAAACCCACTTCCATAAAATGATTAAATCCATAGCCAAGGAAAATACCTTTTTGCTCGTCTGTGCCAGAGAGTTTTAAGGGTTCAGTGGTCTCATGCTGACGAAGAAGATGATAATTTTTTTATATTCTCTTGAAAAATACTAGTTGGCAATGAACATGGGACCTGCCACGCTCTGAAAGCCAGCTGGCAGCGCGAAGCCGCATTTGTCCAGCTCCCTAGCCGGGGGCACTTCTTGATTGAACACGCACAGCCGCCCAGCCACGGCACTAGGTGGTCTGCGGTTCGTGCAGCCAGAAAGGACCTTAAATCAGGCTGAACACATCCCACCGTTTTAAAAACCAACAGCCTCTCCTCCCTGGACCACTCTGTCTATAACACCATTAGCATGTATTGCTGCACAAATTTTTATTTAGTGCACTTACTACATAGAGGGTTTAAAAGAGGGTAGGAAAAGAATGACTAGGTAATAAGTGGGAAATGGGAGGAAACAGTCAATCTCAGCTGCAACAATACTAAATCTATACGTTTTGAGCTCTTACCTACTCCTGTGTGTTAAATAATTCATTTCAGTGAATCTCTGGTTCTTTCACTTTTATCTCACAGTGACAGCAAAACGACAGCATATACCTAATTCCTTTAGTATCGTAAAGGAATCAAACCCCAATCCGGTATCAAACCCCAATCCCACCCCACTCAATGATTCACTCTAAGCCCAAATGAACCTTTGAAACGACTACAGTGATATCTCTGAGGGTTTTAACAACAGCTTCCTTCCACCAGAGTGGAGAGCAGCCTTCAGTTTTGCCGATCAGGCGCAGAGAGAATGAGAGGAGTTCCATTTTCCATAGGGTCTAGGGTCAACTCAGGAAGTAAATGGGGGCTGGACATGTAGCTCGTGGTAAAGTGCTGGCCCAGCATGCACAGTGCCTGGGTTTGATCCTCAGCACTGAAAAAAAATAAAATAAGTGAAAGAAAAGAAGAAGATTGTCTGAGTCACTTTTTCATCACTGAGAACAACAGTCATTATCCACAATTTAAAGGGGCAGAGGTTTACTTGGCCCACAGCTGCTGCCCATGGTAGGCCGGCTCCAAGACAGGAACAGGATGGCAGAGGTGGATGGCAGAGGAAAAGATGCTCAACCCACAGCGTCCAGGAAGCAAAGAGAGAACGGAGGAGCTGGGGACCAGAATATACCCTTCCAGGTCGCACCTCCAGTGACCACCTCCAGCTAGGCTCCACCACCTAACAGCACACATTCAGTTACTGAGCTCATCCATGGATGAAGCCATGGATGAGTACCACACCCCACGATTCAGTCACCTTCCACACACTTGAGAACCCTGGGGGAATGAAGAAGAAGAAAGTGTAGGGAAAACGAAAGGAAGGTAAACACTCACTGGCTATATGAATGTGGGCACACGCACGTTCATCTACCGTATCCCATAAATACAAAAAATACCAATCAATAAATGCTTGTACCCCTGTGTGAATGGTAGAGTCACACTGAGTACTAAACATGTTCACAGGATTTAAATGAGACATTACCTGCTACTTTGTGATTTTGCACTGTTTAATTTTAGGCACACATACTTACTACCTGCCTCTCTTTAGACTTTGCAAACCCATCTACTATGTATTCTATTTTTTCATACTTTCCCTTGGAAAGTCAATCCTCCCTAGACCCTGAAATATTTTTGTTGTGTGTATTCTAACACCGAATTCCCATCTCTGTTTGCCTTCATCTTCCTGGCAGTGAGATGCCTTGAACTGAATACAATATCCCAAGCTTTTGAAAAAAAGTCTCCACGACTTTCTCATAATACAGACCTTTCCTGGGTTTTGAAAATCAGACCGTTTAGAGAACAATAAATTCACAGCCTTATCCATTTAAAGTCTTGTCTCAGCTCTCCTTTTCATTTACTGGGATGCCTCTTCTCTCAAAGGTTCATCTACTTGATGTGGTTCTCATAACATCTTGGCCCTTTCAGTAGATCTTAATTTAATTACATTTTTCTTCTTCTCTTCATATTTTTCATAACCTTTTCTTTATTTCTTATTGATACTCTTTCTTTTAACAGTTCATTTTTCCCATTTTCCAATACTTCAGTGACCTTTAAATCTTAGAAAAATATTACTTCTTTCATGGCTCTTAATTCTTTCTTTACAGGGAGTTAAAAGTCACTAACAAAAGCTGAGGTCATTCTTCACATTCATCTCCTATTATAACTAAAGAATAAAGGGAGAATGGGGATGAAAAAATATTTTTAAGAATCTCAGAGTTAAGTTACACATCATAAGATACAGTACTTCATTCCTTTTTCAGTGAAATGGTGTGGCCGTAGGGCTGTATCTCTTTTTTCCATCCAACTGAAAATTTAAATTTTCTCCACTCTCACAAGACATGAATTGTCTAACTGTTGTGGAATTTCTCTCACTAAAAATAGTTTTTAAAAATCCAGCTCGATTGCTTTACTTCACGGTTTCTTCCCCAAGGGTCTGAGTGAATGTTAGCTTAACGGCCCGCATCTGGACCACTCGGCTCAGCCTAGACAGCTGGCAAGCTTCCCTGCTACTTTTCAATTTTTAGCTTTAAGAAAAAAGCTAAAAGAGTCTTCTGATTAAGGCACAGATATCGCCTCATCTTAGTGTTGGCTCAGCACAGTGCAGATCATAAGCTCTTCATCCTGATGCAAAACCAGCCTGTGGCTGATGAGAGTTTACGTGCTCCTTGACCTTTACTAGGCCAGACGCCTGCCTAGACAAACTCCCCGATCCGAAATCACCCACGGGTCACCCCACGCTTTCAAACCCTTGGAGGGTGGAAAGACGTCGGGATTGTCTAGACCTTCCCCAGTGTTTGTTATGGACCCTGATTGTCATCTCCACAGTATTCTTTCATTTCTACCTCCAATTCCAAACACCATGACTGGAGTCCACGGCTGTATGAGGAGCTGAGTCAAGCCCTTTACTTTACAGATGAGCACTGAATGCAGCTACAGGAGGCAAAGGCCAGTCAAAGGTCCAAAGAGTTGGTGGGTGTTAGGGTTTGTATCCAAATGCTCCCCCAATGCTTCATGTGCTCATAGGTGGGGCTTTTCAGAGCTGGGTGGCTCAAGGGTGTGTGATACTGAGATTAAGAGTGTGTGGTACTAAATTAGTCCACTGATTGGAATTTGTATATTTCTAGGTGTGGCTGGATGGACTGACTGAAAACAGAGGCCCCACCCTGGGTGTGGGTGGCACCAACTAACACGCTTGTAGCCTGGGTGGGATAAAAGGAAAAAGCAGGCTCGCTGTTGCTGCCACCTTCTGCCTGCCACACCATGAACTCTTTCTCCTCTGCCATGCCAGTGGACTATGGACAAACCTCTACAAACTGTGAGCTGAAATAAACCTTTCCTCCTTTAACTTTGGGTGTCAGGTATTTTGTTTCACCAATGAGAAAAGTAACTAACACAGATTTTGGTACCAGAGAAGTGGGGTCTTGCTGTCTGGCTATGTGGTTTAGAAGCCTTTGGAACTGGCTTATGGGAAGAGTTTGACAAGTTTTGGAGATGCTGGCTGAAGAAGCAGCCCTGGAATGCTGTAAGGCAAATTTGATGGGAGATTCTGCTTAGAGCTCAGGTTCTGGTCAGACCAAAATGCTGATAGAAATGCATCTGGTAAAGACCAGGCTCCAAGTTTTCAAAGTTTTCAGTTAGGAACAAGGACTGCATCGGGTGTTAGACTCCAGACCATTTCTGTTATGCTTTGGCAGAAAATTTGTCTCACGTCCAGAGACTTTGCCTGAGACTGAGATTAAGGGTGGTAGACTAATTAATTTTGCAGAAGAAATTTCAAGGCAGTCTAATGTTGAGGCAGTGGCATGCCTAATATTGGGGGCTTTCGGCCAAATTTATGTTGAGAATCAAAAGCAAAGGGCAGAGCTGAATGATTTAAAACATTTTGGATTTTTCCAGAAAGGAAGTTCCAGTAAATTTATAGACTGCAAAGATGAAACAGAGGAGAAGTTGGTTGCTAAGGAGGAACAGGACAACAGAAAAGAGGGCCTGAAGACATGGCAAGAACCAGCAGGACTCCAGCCTCGAGAAGAGAGCCCCAGAACACCACATTCCAGAATAGCAGTGGCCTAGGGAATTTGTTCCTTGGGATTGGGTTCACGCTGCTCAGCAATCCAGGCACACGACCCTTACAGCCAAGAGAGAAGGTAGCATGGCTAGCGCTCCAGCTGGCAGCAGACTTTGGCCTCGTCCACATGGTGCTGGTTTTAGGTATAAGCAGAATGCAAGAGTTACGGGCTCAGGAAGGCTTCTACCCAGTTACGGGCTCAGGAAGGCTTCTGCCCAGAAGAAGCCCTGGGAGGCCTGGAGGCCCCTGAGAGAGCACTCTGTGAAGCTGTGAGTGGGAAGCCGAAGGTACAGTGCAGACAGCAGAAGGTTGGAGAAGCCAGGAATGTGGATCACCTGAGGAAACCCACAAAGAATGAACAAAGCCAGACCAAGAGAGATGCCATGAGGGCTACAACCACCAGCAGTGCCACAGAAGCCAAGCCAACCCAGCCCTTCAGAGTTCACATCTTGCCACAGACTACCCCAGAACCTGGACATGGAACTATAGGACTTAATGTTTGCCTGGCTGGACTGTGGTCCTGCTTTGGTTCCATTCCTTTCTATGCCCCTTTGGAATGGAAATGTTTATCATTGTATGTTGGAAGTGTTTGACTTTCTTTTCATTTATACAAGGGCTCGCAGCTAAGAGTTTGCCTTAAATCCCAAAGGAGACTTTAGACTTGGACTTTTCAACAATGCTGAAACTGTTAGGACTTCGGCAACTCTTAGAGATGGACTAAATACATTTGCATAAAGGGATGTGCATGAGTCATTGGGGAGTCCAGGGTGCAATGTTAGGGCTTGTGTCTAGATGCCCCCACAAAGCCCCATGCACTCATAGGTGAGGCTTTTTGGAGCTTGCTGCATCTAGGGCACATGACAATGGAATTAAAGGTATGTGGTACTAAATTAGTCCACTGATTGGTTTAGCATAGTTCTGGGTATGGCCACACAAAAGGCTTGTAGCCTGGATAAAGTAAAAGGGAAAGGCAGGCTGCTCACTGCTTGCTGCTTGCTGCTTCCTGCCTACCCTGCCATGAACTGTTTCTCCCCTACAATGCACCTCTGCCAGGCCGCCCTGCCTTGGAGCCAGCTGACTATGCACTGAAACCTCTACAAATTGCAAGATGAAATAAAGCTTTCCTCCTTTAATTTTGGGTATCGGGTATTTCTGTCTCAACAACAAGAAAATTAACTAAAACAGTGGGTAACAGAGGTAGAAAAGCATCAAGTCTTTGTGTACCTGTATGTCCCTATGTGACAAATCCGTACACAGAGCTCACCACAGACCAGAGAAAGTCTGAGCCCCTCACAAATCTGGACTCTCATCATAGCAACTGCTTGAAGCCAGGCAGTCTGGCTCCCAGGAATGTACTCTTAATCGATTGGCACTTTTTTCATGAATGTCAAACAGTCAGTTACATGTCACAAAAGGCAAGCCTGCTGCTCCAGCAGACAAAGAATATTCTCCATCACCAACACACCTTAGTTTCCAAAATGATGCTCACACTGGAAACATAAACATTCCTCTAACTTCACCCATGCAGCCAAGGTAGGCTTTATTTGAATGTGAACACTTACGGAAGGAAAAATATAAACTCTCATACTCCCTTGCCCTCAGGGAAACAAAAACTGAACCAGAAGGTTACAGCAGATTTTTGAAAATCACTACACTGTGTCTGCTCTCCTCACAATCTGTTCCTATAAACTCCCGTCTATCCCCTGGTGGGATTTGAGCATTTTGAAGGGTAGGATACAGAGCAAACACCTCTGCATTTAACAGATTTGCTCTGTTTCCCCTGCTTGCCTGTGGCTGCCTTTTGCTTTTCCAAGGCCTCTGGGATTGAGAAGTCATGCCAGGCACCTGCAGCAGCAGGCAAAGCACACAGCAAATGTAAACTGCAAGCCTTCGTCACCCAGGCCTCCCTCATCTGGGTCTTCCAGAGCCTGCTGTACTGTGACTGCCCCCAAACAGGGTGCAGCGGCTACGGGGACCTCCAGGAATAATGGCCCCATTATCAGGTGCTAAGGACACAGGCAAACCCGACAGACCCGCAGTCTGAGGTGCCAAGCAGCCTGTGGCACCCAGAAAGCACGCGGCACATCTGCTCAGACTTCTGTCAGGCCAGCAGCCACAGCAGCAGAGGCACACACTTCCAGGCACATGACAACAGCAGCTCACCAGACAAAGACGCTTCTGTGACTTGCCCACTGCCTGAGTGAACTTTTGCTTTAGGTAATAGAAAAAGACCTTAATCTTATCTCCCCCCAGGACAAGGCCCAACAGATTTGGCGGGAGCACTCGCAGGCCCGGTACAGCCGGAAGGTGCCGAGAGCGGCAGGCAGACACTGCAGGTGTTGATGGGAGCAGAGGACACGTGTGGGTGGTCCGTCTCTGCACGCCCACCCAGGAAGATGGCAAGACTGTTTTATTCCTAAGGAGCTGTGGATACTTCACTTATTTTCAAGAGAAGGGGGCACATTTAAAACTTGAAACATCACCCTGCACAGACAGAAAAGGATTTCAAGCACTGGGAAAAATCCAAAGTAAGTTTAAGACGGATCTGTGAAATAATGCAGGGGTGCTGTAGAGTGAAGGCTCATGTCCCCTAAAACCCGCATGGTGAACCTGCATTCTCCAGTCCGTTAGCCAGCGTGGATCACAGTAATGAAACTCCTGACACAGGACACTTACGAGGAAGAGGAGGCTTGCTGAGCTCCAACAGCTCTGGCCTCCTGGCCACGTAACTCGTGGCAGGTAGAGGTGGTAGCCATGAGGGAGCCAGCACTCGATGACATCTCCCCAGAGCACAGTGGGCTGGTGTGGCCAAGCAGGCCTCCTCTTAACAGGCCTCTCTCAGGAGGGTCCAGTGAGTCATCGGGGAACTACTCCCAAGGCAAAGGACCCTCCACTCTGCCTCACTCCTCAGGGTCCTACAGTGCCTCCCAGTACTGCCACAGCGGGGACCACGCCTGCAATGACACAGACCCGTGTCCGGGTTACTGCGCCCCATGCTTGGTATTAGCTGGTGAGCTCTTAGGTCACAAGGTCACGAGGGCAAAGCCCATGGAGTTTGCACCAGGGCCTCAGAGCGAGAGACCCCAGAGCACCCCTCACTCCTGCCGGATGGGGCTCCGGTGAGAAAGCCCCATCTACGCACCAGGAGATGGCCCTCACCAGGCACCAACTCCACCAGCACCTTGGGCTTGGCTGTTCAGCCTCCAAGACCACAAGCGATGAATTTCTGTTGTTTAAAAGGCACTTGTCCATGGCGTTTTGTTACAGAAGCCTGAACTGACCCTTACAAGGAACTTGCCAAAGAGTAATGAGTAAAATTTTTGTTTCAGATAAGTGTGTCAAACGCATTCCTTGTCATTATCAAATTATAGGTCTGGATCATTGTGTTCCAGATTGTAGGTTGTCTGTGACTGAGATTCAGGGTCTTACTTTCTTTTCCTCTCAAATTATCATTTCCATTTAATTCAGACATTTGGTAGTGGTGCTGTCTACACCCACCACATTTCCTTGCTCCTTCAAGGAGGCTTCCCAGGTCCTCTTCCTATCAGGAAGGACATGGACCAGCAGCCTGGCCCAAGGCCTCTGCAGTCACAGGGTGGAGACTAGACTCGCCACCCGGACCATCCCCAGATTCCAAAGTAGGGAACCTGAGCCGTCTGGCCTAGCTGATCCCTGCAGTGACCTTGCTCCCCAGCTGTCCTGGCTTGAACATGTGCATATCCTTAACATAAATATATACATATATATATATATATATATATTTTTTAATCTAGTCCACATCTCAGATCCCTGAACCAAAAGATCCAGAGGAAAACAATACTAAATGAAAGCTATGACTTACAACCCTTAATTAGAAGAGGTCCTGGATTTGATGTCCTGACAATCTGGTAACATCTCTGCCCCATCCCATATTTACATATTTCATCTCTCACCACATTCCACTATCGAAAATTTTTCTCCATTTCCCTCCATCTCTCACATATCCCCTCCCTCTCTCTTCCTCCCTCACCCTCTCTCTCTGTCTCTCTTTCCCTCTCTCTCTTACCCTTCTCCCTTTTTTCTCTCCTCTCTCCTCTTTCTTTTATACATAGGGCAATATCACAGCTAGGCCTATTCCTCCCCTTCTATTTTTTCTTCTTTTTTCAATTCTATCCAATTTAAAAAAAAAAAAGTAGGTCCCCCTGACTTACCCCTCCATCTTCCCGGTGTCATGCACCCTTGAGGGGAGCATTCCCATTAGGGCTGATTTACTAAAGTAAACTCAATGAGTTTAACTAAGCGCAGATGAGTGGTAGGTATTTCTAAAACCTGGTTCTTTAAGCCAAGCCATCTTGGTTCAATGTTCTACATAGTTCTACAGATATTTATACGAACATGATACCAATGAGTCCACAAAGAGCATCACAGTGGATGAGACAGTTTGCTTACAGCCTTGGAGGAAGAGTGACCACACGGAGGAATAACGGTCACACCAGGCAGGATGTGGCTACACAGGTGTGGCCAGGGTGGAAGAGGTTCAGCCAAGGCATCCTCATCAACAACCCCATCCATGTACATGCATCTGCCTCCCATGTGCTGAGACCACACACTGCAGCCCTTCGAGCCACTGTGGATGGCCATGCAGGCGTGGCACCCAACACTTGTGAAAACATCCCAAAGAGGCCCCAGAAGGATTCTCACTGGTACCTAACACAACCAGGACAGAGCCCCACGCAAGTTTCAGAGTGGAGACAGTGACCTTGAGAGCCAACCATTTTCTTCTAATCTCATCTACAATTCTCTTTTTATGTCTCTTTTGAAATACAATGCTTCGGCTCCCCATTGCTTTCACCTTCAACTTGCTTTCTGGCTTCCCAAAGGCACTGCAGGGCCCCATGAGGCTGCCCACTCTCCCCCACCTGTGCTCATGGTCTGTCCTCCCCCATCTTCCCTTCCTTATTTCACTATATTTGAGCCTCCCATTGGACAATATACTCGCCTATTCACACAGCCTACAGTGCAGAGCAAAGGACCAGTGGACTTCACCCACCCCACCCACTGTATGTGCTCTTCACTGACAATTCATTTAGGTCAGAAAATTTCAAATTGATAGAAATGTTTTACATAAAGATCTCTAAAAACTCACACCTTCACTTTTTTCTTCATAGTTCTAGGCCTTGTACAGGTAGGCAAGTGCTGGACCACTGAGCTTCAACCCAGCCCAAAGGACACACTGTTTCCTGGCCTAACTTCAGCTCTCCCCACTCACCAGCGCTGCTCCAGCACACACCCTCACATGCAGAATCCCCGTGCTAGAGATGCGAGGGAGAACTCCTGCCTTCACCCCAGAAAGCTGTTCTTCCACCCTAAGAAGAGGTAGCTTAGGAATCCAGGTAAACATAATGAACGTGAAAAGAGCTCCCTTATCATTTGCAAGTAAAACTTCAAATTCACATAACCAGAGTGTTGTAACCTCCTGTTGTTACACCCCGAGTCACCTAAACGCAACACAAACATTCATCACTCGCTGGTTCCAAGGTCTGTGGTTTGAGCACATTTAGCCAGCTGTTCTGGCTCAGGACTTTCCTGAGGTTCTGTGCGAGTCATCAGTGGGGGTTACCCGAGGTCTGCCTGAAGTGAGACGGAGGGCAGCAGACAGAACTGGTAAAGGAGGCCAGCTGCTGCCAGGGCTGCAGAATCTCCCCGGTATCCCTGCAGGATCCCTTCAGGGCCCTGTCACCTCGGTGGCTGCGAGAGCCAAGTGAAAGCAAGACAGAAGCAGGAATGGCTTGGAAACCATGCATCCTAATTTCTGCCACTTTTCTCGTTCAGAAGTGAGAGTGCCCAAGTCAGCTCTCATTCATGGAAGGGTGAGGAGACTGGACTATGCCTTTTGATAACCAAGACTGTCAAAGAACTTTTGGACAGATTTTAAAGCCACCACAGCCTCCTACCCACTTCGTCAGTCTCTCCCTAATCCTTCTGATCTAGTAATATACTATTTTGAGTAAACACTCTAAGTATATTTTTTAAATATTCTTTAAATTTCTGTCATTTAAATATTCCCATCAGTGATATAGTTTTTAATTCTTGGTCACTAATAACTTTGTCCAGTTTTCTGTAAACTTTCTCCATTCCAAGTTACACAGTATTGTTCAAAAATAAATCATTTGAGTAATTTAGGGTTCTAGTATATGGCACTACTGCTCCTGAATTGCCATCCATAAAATCAATTTTAATTCATTTGTATATAGCTAAATAAAATATTTTATGGGACACAGAATCAAACATCTGTTCTATTTCTTTTGACTACTACTTTAGTGACTGAATTATTTTCAGAAAATCCAATCAAATTAGTTTCTCATAATTATAAACTCTTTATTGTTCATATTTCATGTTCTTTATGACACTTAAATGAGAGTGGTTATTTTTTCTACAAAGCATTTGTTCTATTATTTTACTAGAAACAAAAGCAATCTCATTTACCAATGACCTGATTCACAAATGAAGCCTGTTTCTCAGGAACAATGGCAGAGTGTTTACCCTGCTGTTCTCAAACTAAAGGTGTATTTCTCATCTAGCTTACTGATTTGTGCTTCTGACAACTGGTTCATGGCTGGTACTTGCTTCACAGGAGTCCACTAAGCAGGGCTGGGGAGTTAGCTCAGTGGTAGAGGGCTTGCCAGCAAGTGCCAGGCCCTGAGTTCAATCCCAGCACCAAAAAGAAAAAAAAACAAAAAAACACACAACAGTCCACTCAGCAAAAGCCAGGCAGACTAGGATAGAAATCACCACTTCCTTTCTTCAAGCCCATAAATTGAGTTAACAGAATAAAAAATTCAGATAGTCCACATTTCTATTTAGGTCAAACAACCTTATATTTTAGTGAAAAAATAATTAGAGCAGGTAAGTTTTTTACCTGTTCAACAAACATTTATCATATCTCTGCAGTGTACCACAGCTGGATTAAGATTTAAGTCCCCTAAACTCTGAAAGGATTATGGTTGTCACATTTTCACCAAAATAAAAGAGGCACCCACATTCAGTACCACTAAGCAAGCTCCTGTTGCACCTGATCTTCCTGCACAGGACTGCTAGCAACTGAGGGAAAATAAAACAATAACCTGAAGAAGCCACACTGGACAGGCCACGTTAACCTGACAGCTTTTGACTTCAGAGCAGAATGAATGTGGTGCCAGATAACGTGGCATAAAAACCCAAGTATTTCTGACACATTTCTGTCCAGAGGGGAAAGATCATATTTATAATAACTGTAGATACGGAAAGGCTCGGAGAGGAAGAACAAGACAGCGAGAGCACGCCTCTGGGTTGGATACGATCTGAGTGTGACCCTGTGTTCATGTCCTAGAATCCTGGTGCTAACGTGGAAATGCTCAAGGCAGAGGAACCTTTCACAAGTGAGGCTCAGTGCAAGGTAGGAAGGCCACTGGGGGTGCACCCTCAAAAGGGATGGATGCATTTCTCGTGGGACCTCAGTTAGCTCCCAGAAGAGTGGGTTCTTCTAAAAGAGCAAGACTGCCTTCTCCTTGCTTTCTGGCTCCCTGCCTTTGGTGTGTGCTCTCTGCCCTCACACTTCCACCAAGCTAAGACACAGCCCAAGGGCCCTCACCAGAGATGATGAAATGCTGTTTGGATGCTCAGTCTGCAACACTGTCAGCTAAATAACCCTCTTTTCTTTATAAAGTTCCCAGCCACAGATAGTTTGTTATAGCAATGGAAAATGGACTAATACAGTCCCGTGTTATATACATAATCTGTGCCAAAATCCCTATGAATGCATGCATGACACAGAATCAAAACAGTATAGCCACGTAAAAATAATTGAAATGTAATTTGAACTGCCACCAAAAAGAGAGTTTTAACCTTTAATCCAAGCCAGCAGATTGTCTAATAAAACTCTGCTGGTAGGAATATAGTAGTCAGGAGTTTATACAAAATAAATAACATCTTGGGCTGGGGATTTAGCTCAGTGGTTAGAATGTTTGCCTGGCAAGCACAAGGTCCTGAGTTCGATCCCCAGCACCAAAAAAAAAAAAAAAATTAAAAAAAAAATAAATAACATCTAGGATAAAACCCAAAATTAATCAAGATACAAAAAAATACATGACTCAACTTAAAAAGAAAGGAGAGGTCTTCTCACCAATAAAAACTATTGGTGAGAAGATCTGAATACTTCAATTAGGCAAGAAGTATAAAATAATTATACTCAAGAAAGCAAGGCTGTATATACTCACAATGACAGGAAATTTCAACAGTGAAATATAAACAATCAAAACCAGATGGAAGGGGCTGGGGATTTAGCTCAGTGATTAGAATGCTTGCCTCACAAGCACAAGGTCCTGAGTTCGATCCACAGCACCAAAAAAAAAAAAAAAAAAACCACCAGATGGAATTCTAACACTGAAAAATACAATTTCTGAAATAAAAATTTGACAGTGTTGGGCTAACAACAGAATGGAAATGATGGGGAAGGGAGTCAGTATCTTAGCTGGGCATACTGGGCTCCCATCTGCAATCCCAGCTACTCGGGAGACTAAGTCAGGAGGATCTCAAGTTTGAAGCCAACCTGGAGAATTTAGCAAGACCCTGTCTCAAAATTTAAAAAGTAAAAATGGCTGAGGATGCTCAGTGGTAGAATACTTGCATATCTCGTGTTGGGCCTGTGTTAAATCCTCAGGATGCAGATATGGAGGGAAGACTAAGTAACCTGAAGACTAAGCCATGAAAATATGTAAGAAATAAAAACTTCTTTTATTTTTGAGGCGAGGTCTCACTAAGTCATCAAGATACCCAGGCTGGGCTCGAGCTTGTGATCCTCCTGTCTCCACCCCTCAGAGTGCTGAAATATGGCTGGCAGAAAAAATATTTTTTTAAAAAGAGAACTCAAGAACCTCAGGACAAAATAAGTATCTCGCAAACATGAATAAAATTCAAGGAGGACAGGTAAGACAGCATAAGGCATATAGCTTATCAAAGAAATACTGCCCGCAAAACTTTCCACATTTGGTGAAAAACAGAAATTGCCATATTCAGGAAGATTAATAAAACCCAAGCAGGATATATCCAAAGAAAACCATATCGAGGCACATCAGCATCAAACTGTTAATGACTAGAGCAAACAGACGTCTCGGAAGCAGCCAAGGGAAAACGACATCTTGCACATATCTGCTGACAGATACAGCACAGCACAGATTCCCAGTTCATCAGCAGGGACTATGCCAAACAGAATTCAATAAATGTTATACTTTAAATACTGAGATTAAAAACACTCTCAGCCAAGAATTCTAAGCCTAGTGAAAATACGCTTCAAATCCAAAGACAAAATAAGGAGCTGAGAGTTTAGTGCTTGCAGAGCCTCTGGGAAATTCTTCCCAATCGTATTCAGGCCGAGAGAAAAATGGTTCCAGAGTGAACCTTGGATCTTCAGGAAAGACCAAAGGGCATCGGAGATGGAAACAACTCTCTGGGAAAATACAAAGGAACATACAGATAGATACAGATATATAGAGATATTCACAGATATATAGATATTATATCTCTCCAAATGCCCTACAGAGATACAGAATATTATCACGACCCTAGAAAGTTCCATCAAACCACTTTGGGTCCCTCTCACTCCCAGGATGAAACCAATGATCTGGGTTTTCTCATTATAGAGAGGTTTTGCTCTTTAGAAAGAGGACAAGATTGATGAGCAAATAAAACCTTTGAAAGTAGAAGGTCCAGGAAATTACAGAGAGTTGCCCCTTGGTTAGCTGGCAACTGCTGCAGTCAAAGCAGCTGCACCAGCAAACTCAGGGGACGCGGGTGTTAGTAACAGGAGGAATCATGATTTGAAGGTCACAGCACCTACAATCTGCCAAGCTGAACAAAGCAACTGGGGCAAGCACCAAGTAGCCACAGGTGCTGCTCCTCGGTGTATGGCGGAGCCGAGTGCTGAAGAAGCCATCACACACGAGAAATGCGGTGTGTTAAGAGGGTTAATACACAGCCTACGGAACAGCCCTGCGTAGCTTAGCCTACTTTAACATGCTCAGATACATTACATTTGCCTACAGTCAGGCAAAAGTCACCTCACACAAAGCTTACTGCATAATAAAAGGGCTGCTCTCTCGCGTGAGGCACTGCTTACCTGTACTCCTGCAGCGCCTCGGACGGTTCCCCACGATCACGCAGCTAGTAGGAGCTGACGCTTCCTGCCACTGCCCAGCACCCAAGAGAGCATCCTGCTGCTTATCGTCAGCCTGGGAAAAGATCAAAATTCAACACTGGAAATGGGGCTTCTACTAAATACACACCACTTTCGCACTAACAAGGCGTCAAAAACTTGTAAGTCAAGCCATTGTGGAGTCAGGAGCAATCTGTGTCACCACAGTGTGAGTGTGAGTGTGAGCACCAGCAATCCCACCCTCTCGCTCTGTATCTTCCCCGAGACCAAAGGAAAACCCTGAAGGTACAAAACTGGCTCCCAGTTGTGGGCTTTCATGACATTTATAAGTCGCCATGAACTATCCTGGATTTTAGAGCCTACCTCTTCTAGTACAGACACGAAATATACTTGAAGAGTTTTATTTACATGACTGTCAGGTTTGCGGGGACAGGGGTCCGTAGATGAAAAAATAGAATAGGGGCCTTCTTAGGGCTTCTAGCTAATCCCGACTAGGAGTTAAAAGCAAACTTTACTAGAGAGATTCCCTGGGAAGCAAGGCAAGACGGGGGTAGAAAAAGAGGGAGGGGGAAAAAAAAACAACAGATAAAGAAAGGCACGAAAAGGCCTTGAGACTTCCACCAAGAGACCAAAGTAAAAAGAGCTGAAAGGCAGGACACAGAGAGAAAGCCAAGTCCACAAACGAGAGGCCGCTCCCACCTCCAGTACAACAGAGGGGAAGCAAAGGGGGGCTGAATAGCTTTAAGACGGTGTGTACTCACCCCTAGGCACTAACATATACACATCCGTACGTGTGTATTCATTCTATAATCACTAGAGTATTCACTCTACGGTCATTATGGACACCCCCTTACTAACTCTGACCTAACAAGGAACAAGGGAGCCCCTTGCCAACTAGCTGCCCACCCCAAAGATGAGGATCTTAAAAGGTAGGTCAAGGACAAGAAAACAGACAGAAAAAAGCTGCACACAGACCACCAACAGAAATGATGTTAGACAGAGGCGCTCGAAAGCCAATCCACTTATGCCAAGTTCCAAGTGGAAGGGAAAGAGTCACTCACTCCCACCCTCAAAAAAGCAGCTGGGAACAAAGGGCCCAGGGGTCCTCCATCTTTCTGGAGCCCCTACCCTGATTCTTTCTTACCAGGGTAGCTATTTATCTTCTCCTTTCTCCTTCCTTCTCCTCTTCACAAATAAAGTGTCTTCCTTTAGTTAAGCTTCATCCCTCTAATTTTTTTTTTTTGCAGACAGGGTCTCGCTATGTAGCCCAGGCTGGCCTCGAACTTGTGGTGATCCTCCTGTCTCAGCCTCCTGAGTGCTGGGATGACAGGCATGCACCACTACAGCCAGCTGTCCCCCTAAATTTTTGTTGGGGCTGAGTTAGATCCGGGTGGGCTGCTCGGACAACAGAGCAGCGGTGCTCATCCCCCAAACGCAGCAGGTTTGTGTAGAAAATGCTGAAAGGAGGCAGTAGCCCAGTTCATTAACAAAACTAGTGCAAGGAAGGTTGCGGTCTCTGACCTGAAGGGCCCCTTTTTGAAGAAATACTCCAGCGCCACACGTGCAGCTCTTCCCGGGCTGCTCCCACTGCTGCACGAGATGTGTCTTTCCAAGCTGCTTGTCGCTGCAGGCTCTGTTTGCTGAAATGGCTGGGGCAGCCCCGGAGCCACAGAGCGGAACCCTCGGCCAGTGCGTGCAGGTGGCAGGGAACAGCCACGGTCGCCCAGAGGGGCCCCTTTGGCAGGGGGTCGGGCCTGGGCTGCTACCTCTTTCAGCTACTGAAGCATTTGCAGCCACAGTACACTGTAATTTAATCAAAATACTCCAAAAGTTCATTTCCTTCCATTTAACCCAGAAGATTGACAAGGCTCTACCAAGGAAAGAAACCACTTTAGCGGTAGAAACAAAAAGAGCAGAGCCTTAAAAAGAAAAGCTTAATTTCTGTGCCATTTGGTCCAAAGCCCTTCATGTGGCACTGTCCCACCTCTGCTCGTGGGTGTCTTCGCTGCCCCATGCACATTTTCGTCCTGGGATACTGAACATGGGACCTCCAAAGACCCCGAAGGGTATTTCCGACGGGCACCTGGTTTTTCTTCTCCTGTGACTAGACAAAACATCAGGTCATTCCTCTTATAAAAAGCTCTATTTCATTAAGCATCTCACCAAATACTTGACGCAGCTGAATGCATCCTGGTTTCGATCTATAAAATTGGCTTGGGGGTGATTTTCGGTTTTGTTGATGTGTTTTTTTCTGGTGCAACAGATTGAATCCAGGGTCTGTCTAGTCAAGTGGTCTGTCTACCACCGAATTACGCCCCCACCCTACAGATTGTTCTAAGTTACTTTAAAATCATGGAGGTAAGAAGCAGCCATAGTTTACGTAAACTCTTTCAAAAAAAAAACTGCACCGTGACTGGGATAACAGAAAGGAGGCTCACTGTACATGGCACCCCTGCAATTCATTTTACCGTTTGGTGGAACACAATAAGACATTACTGAAACTGCTGAAGCAACTAACCAGAGTCAGCCCAGGTATCCACAGCTCTCGTACTCGGTTCACCACTGCACAAGTTCAGGGACAGAAAGGCTCATATGCAGCCTCTCTCTCGGGCTGTACGAGAGCAAAGGGATGCTTCCCTTTTCCGCTCATGTCACCGGTGTGGTTCTCCCCCATCCCTGGACTCCTGGCTTTTCTTAGGTGCTCCGCTGGAGAAGACGGAAGCCTGGGATTAACAGCTGAAGCCACTGCGACAGGGGCCCTGGTCAGTGTGTCACTCACAGTCCACTCTGTGCCTGCCCAGCACAGCAGCTCCACACACATGGAGGCCACGGGCTGTGCTCGCTGTGATCAGCTCTTCAACCCTGGTCCTGATTTCCTCCCTGCTGAGCTCTGATCCGAATGAATCTAAAAGTCCTCTGCACGCATTCGGCACATAACCATCCCTGCAGATTGTGGTCCGAGGCTCTTCTTTACACTTCCCCAGGAAGTGCTCACTGACCTCGCTGAGCTGGGGATCAGTTCCGACATTCTGCCCTGAAGACCCTCTGGGCTGCAATTCAAGAGCAGTGGCCAGAGTGACACAAATTCTCTGCACTGCCCATGGTCAAGGAAGTGAAGAGGAGCAGCAGAAGGGTCAGGTCTGGATGTCACACCCTGTGTCTGGCCCAGGAGCAGAGGACGCCAATGGCGACGGGTCAGGACGCCACCCAGGGCAGGCTCCATCAGCGACCGTGCTGGGGTTCAGAGGTGCCCACGCTTAGTTTAATGTCCTGCTAACATCGCCTTACATTTTTTAGTAAAGGCACTGCATCTTCATTTTGTACCAAGCCCCATGAATGATGCACTCGGTCCTGCTGCCCCTTGTTCCTCCTTGTCGCTACTGTGAGCGAGAAAAAAAGAAAACCAAGAGCCAAGTGGAGCTAAGATGGCTGGGGCTCGATTAGGGCGACAGGGACTCCACAAGATTCTTTTTACCATCCTGGTCCCCTTCATCAGCCTGCACCATTCAGTGTATTTTAAAATTATGCCCCTGATTCCTCGGTTAACCATCTGCTTTTATGTCAAATGAGAAGGCGAACAATACTAAAATATACACTCACACTTTTTTTCCCTTCACTCTCACTGGAAAGATCCATTTTAGGCAACAGAGATAAGAAAGAAATGCATATAGTGTGAAGTCCTTGTGGGAGCCTGGGGAAATGTGACTCCAAAAAGCAGTGGAAGGGACTCCGGAAGAAATCATAAGATCTTCATCACTAAGGAAGAAGTCAGGCAAGCAGCGGTACGTCTGTAATCGCAGCTACTCAGGAGGCTGAGGCAGGAGGGTTACACCAGAATTCATGCTGCAGAATCATGCCGAAGGGGCACAAGGTTGCAAGGCCCACAACTCATCTCAGGAGGCAGTCAGGATCACAGCCTAAACACACACGAGGCTTGTGTTCTGTCAACAAGAAGGGAGAAAGCAAATCAGCAAATGAATCCTGGTTTCTTCTAAGACCCAGCACTTGCCACAGGCCAGGATGAGCCCAGGAGAACAGAAAGAGAGCCGCTGGCCCTGGAAAGAGCATGCAGTGTGCGCTGGGTGCTGTGGGGAGGGAAGACGTCACACCTGCCCTGAAGGGCAGACTCCAGAGGATACAGGCACAAGCCAGGCCGTCTCCAAAAACACTGCCACAGGCAGAGCACCCCAATATCCTCAGGTGGCCTGAGGGGCTCACGGGCTTGGTGATTCAGGGGCTCTGTGACTTCCATCTGCAAACTACATTGAAGTTTCATGCCTGTTCCATGGCATTTTCTCCTAATTACCCTTCTTCATTAAACTTTAGGGCAAAAAACACTTGTCTTTTATGTCAGATGTCCCCAGAGCACTGGGAAAAGCAAGTGTACTACCAGGAATTATTTCCCAGGAGGAATTAAATGGCGGAATCCAGGAAACAAACAACTGGTCCAGGTGTTACCCATACTACTAACACTGTTTGGAAAATCTTAGCACAAACACAATGTTTTTATCATCTGTGGTTAGCACTAGCTCTGGAGAATCCACTCCAGTGCCGAGGCGACACCTGTAGATGACAACAGCACAGACCAGGAACATTAACTCCATATCTAGTTCCACTCTGCTAAAGGGTAACTGCAGACATCGTTGAGTCGCCACCAGAACTGGCCGGACCACGGCAGAGGAAAGAAATGTGGACCAGTGGTTCTCCAAGTACAGCGCCCAAACCAGAAATGTCAGCATCACCTGGGAACTTAGCCCAGCGCAAATTACCAAGCCCCAGCGAAGACCTGAGGGTCAGAAACCACAGGGCTCCACCCAGCACCGTGCGCTCTAACGAACCTCCCAATGCTCCTGAAGCGTGCCACAGTCTCAGACCATCCGCCAACTACAGCAAAGTCTGAGATGTGCCGCACGGTGCTTTCTCTTAATTAACTAGGCCCCGTCACCGTAACGCAGGCTACAGAGAGTGGTTTGTGCTCCACGTCCCCCACGCCAGCCAACATAAGCCATAAAACACGTGATTGTATTCACCCTCCTGCTAACTCTGGCGTCAGGCAGCGCGTGAGAGAACCAAGCCCCTGAGCCTCGAGCGGGCTGCATCGGAGGCTGCACCTGTCCAGCTCTGATCTCAAGTCTCAAGTCACAGAAACGGGAAAACATCGACCTAAGGAACTAAGAGGAAGAGCAGAACTGAGTTCAGGCTTGGTAGGAACCACGGCGCCCCGAAACTGAGGAGACGAACACAAGAGGATTGCTGTCACGGCCTGAGCAGAAAGCACCCTCGGGATAAATAAGCGCCAACTGATTTTAGACTCTTATCTTCTGTCCAAGATCAAGTCCAGCGACATCTCATGTGCCTGGCATGGGCCGTGTGCCTGCCCCTTGGTTATGGGACGAAGGGACCCAACGGTTAGTGAACCTTTTCAAGTCCCAGGGCACAAATGTAATTTCTTAGCATGCTGGTAGAAAAGGAAAGGGATGCTGGGGAAATTTTAAAAAAATAAGTCATGTAATTATTTCCTGAAGTCCGCGCATCATCCACAGAACATGGATGCCCTAAGAAACTACCTAGAAAGACAGAGATGCCAGTTCCACAAGTCATGATTTCAAAATGGGGCTGTTCTTTATGGCGCTCTGGGCAGAATCTATGCTTAGAAGTTTAGCTCTAATAAAAATAATCTGGAGATTCTGGTATCAAGTTATGGTGATTACAGCAGCTTAAGGGCTTGAATGAAGTCACAAGCTTCAGAAGACAGGAAGGAGGCAGGAACACAGGAAGACAGGAAGGAGTGGGATCCTAACGAGGAATGTGACTCATGTGCTTCAAAGAAAAGATGTTATTTTCAGGACTTTTCTCCTAAAAGGAGAGTTCTAGGCAAGAGCCTGGGCTTATGGGGAGCCAGTGTGATGCATGAATATGGGTTTGGATTTTGTTATGGTTTCTGTCTAGATGTCCTCCGAGAGCCTCAGGCTTCTGGAAGAGGACTGGACTGTGGGAGTACAGCTGCTGGCTTGCTGTTAGGAGGTGAAGCCTGGTTGGGCAGGAGGTCGCTGCTGTGTGGCTGAAGGTGTGTCTGCCCCCGTCCCTTTTCTCCGCTTCCTGGGCCCCTCGAAGTGGGCAGCTTTCCTCTGCCCAGGCCTTCCTGCCATGCCATTTCTGTGTTTAAGCCTGAAACTTCTGCACTGTGAGCCAAAATAACCCTCTCTGCCTTTAAGCTGTGGGTGTGGGGTATTTTGTCCCAGCGATGAGCAAAGTGACTAAGACAGGTTTCTTCCAGGAGGAGGCAGCACCCCTGGACACTGTTCAAAGGAAACAAAATAACGTAAGATGCTTAACAAGTAAAGAAATGTAATCTCACCCAGACAGCCCATTTCCAAAAAAGAGTGATCTTGCAGTTAAAAGAAAGAGAAGAGCAACCCAAAATTGAAAGAAAAATGTCAGGAAGGGTCAGGGCAAATGCTCTGAATCAAAGTGTCAGTTTCAAATAAGACATTTCCAAAGAAGAATGCACTCAGGTCGGTCCTGGACACGCTGAGGACATTGGGATTCGGGGAAAAAATGTTAAGTAAAACATAACTCTAGATTATGTGAAAAGATACGTATTTAAAGATATGTATTTAAAGCAAAAAACCATTCCCAAAAGAGAACTCCTCACCTGGGACAGACACAAAAAAATGTAATTACCAGGGCAAGTCTTCTGGGGAACCGCTGCCCAGTACTGGGTACTCAGCAAAATCAGCCAGCACTCTGGTTTAATGAATGGTTCTATGGGACAACCAAGTCATTGGGATCTTTAAGCTCCCCAGTGACTCATATTCAGGGAAAACTGAGAACCACCATGTCAGAAGAGACTCACCACACAGCAGACAGTAAGAAAGCACTTGTGTGTGATAAATTTGGAGAAACATTTAAATATTTCATTTCGTATGGTGAGTTACTTGATAGATTTAATAGCATGTGAGTGATCTGTCCAAGTAGCGATGAAATACAAAAATAAAGGTGCATTCTGTCCTAAAGTAAGGAAATAGAGACACAGATTTGTAAGTAAAAATTACAGAACTGGAGAGCATTCAAAACTTGCCCACAGCCACTCCTTCTCTTCTTTCCCTGAAAAGTCTTTAGAAAATGCTCTGGTAGCCAACAAGGAGAATAATAAATACAAGAGTTCAGTACACAAACGAAATTTCCACAGCAGATGGGGCAGAACATGTGTGGATAAAAGAGGGACAAGACTCCACCACAGAAGAGAAACAATAATAGCGAAGCCATTTCTCAGTCCTAGAGAAGCAGAACTCCTAAGACCAACCCCAGTGTATCAGTCAGCTTTCTTGTCACTGCCAGTAATGATACAATACCTGAAACCCACAACTTAAAGGAGGAGAGGTTTAATTTGGTTCACAGTTTCAAGGGATTCAGTCCATGGTCATCTGGCTCCAAGGCAGAAGCATCATGGCAGAAAAACATAGTGAAGCAAAGCTGCTAAGTTCACAGCAGTCTGGAAGCAGAACGGGGGAACAGTTTCAGACAGAAAGGGGCCAGGGTCCACATATGGACCCCAAGATCAAGTGTTTATAACCCTCCCAGATACTCCCAGGGCTTTACTAATCCCTTGGGTGGGACCCAAGCCAATCAAACTGACAATTAAGTTTAACTGTCAAATCCAGTTAGACAGTACATCTCATGATAAGCAAGATACAAGCAAGTTCTTGCCTTCCCAGAAACTTTCCACATTACTAAACAAGGTCATGAGCTTGGACCTATCTGTGGTCTACCCCTCAAGCACATGTCCAAGGCAGGGGGAAAAATTAAAATATTGAGAACCCATTTTTCATTCAACAGTTTTACTCAACAGTATTTACTGAATATCAACTATGTGCAAAGTACTAGAGGACCCTCTATGCAGAGGGATAGAAGCATGATCAAGTACAGATCCTTAAAGAAATTTACATCCTCACAGAGAACGTAAGACAAATGGGCAACTACAACACCAGGTAAGACACAAGACAAGCACAGAGAACATGCAATGAGAATTCAGGTTAGAGGAACTGCTTCTAGCTGTCCAGATAAGGCAGGCCTGATAGAAGATGGAGGAAACAGGCCAATTCCCCAAAAAGCTAGTTTTCTGAAGCGTTAATTCTCCAAAACCTCTACACAAGCTGATGATTGCAGAGGAGCAGAATCTAGACATGGAAAGGATAGAAAAGGCAGACAGAGTGGGGATGACTAGGAATCCCTGAGAGAGGGAATCAAGGAGAAAAGGAAAGTGTATTTTCAAATAATGTGACACAGGGCATACGTGACAAACAGAATCAGCTTTCCCTGCTGTGCCAAGGCAGTAAGTATTGAAAAGGGAATAAGAGAAAGTCAAACAAGCAAAGTTGTCCGGGCTAATCAAGAAGAACTAAATGTGCCTGGCTAAAGTGTCTGAGCACTGGACAGGTCCAAATTCTCCAGAAAGGAAAAGGCACAGTCGGAGCGCTGCTTCAGGTGTATAAGAACAAGAAAACCTGGTGAGGGAACCACACCGGATGTCGTGCAGGCCTAACACATGACCGACAGGAAGGATTGGGGAATGGTTTGGGAAGTGAATCTCTGTTAACAGTTTCTGAATCCCCAGAGCCAACCAACCTTAGTGGAGAAAAATTCAGAAAGGAGAACCGCATCCGTGCTGAACATGCACTGTCTTTTTCCTGTCATTATTCCCTAAACAACAGGACACACATTTACAATGCATGAGGTGTAAGTCATCTAGAGGCCATTTAAAGCATACAGGAGGATGCAAGTAGGTTCTGTGCAAATCCATCATCACCTAATAGAAGAGACCCAAGCATCCTCAGATTTTGGCAGCCACGAGGGACCTTAGAACCATCTTCCTGAGCACAACAAGGAGCGACTGTATTTCATCCAATCCAGCCTGCCCATGCACAGGAGATGTGGGGGAATGAGGTTAACAGAAGTAGATCAGAGCAGGGCCAGAGGAGGAGCGTTCTGAGTGTCCCCAGCCTGGGGGTTAGGGACCACTGGACCCCTCCAGACTGAGAACTCCTCATGTATTAAGAGAAAGAAGTGAGACAGCTGGGAAGTGGACCCAGCCTCCTACTATGCACACTTAGCATTTAATAGGATGGCCAAAGAGGAAGCCATGGTGTGTTCTTCAGGAGGGAAACAACAAGATGAAGAGGGCGGATGGACTAAAAAAATGAGGCTGTCAGCAAGTATCTGTGGCAGAAATCACAGTGTTGATTAGCACTCCCAGCACAACGCCTTCTGTCCTGATGCTGTATTTTAGATTCTTCAGAAAGCTTCTGATGTACACCAACCGTGCAGCATATATCGCTGACTGAAGACAGGGAAGGCAGGCGGTATGTTTCCTTTTTAGAAAACATAATGATATAATTGCAAAATCACTTCAGATGAAAGTTTTGAAAGAGGCACTTGGAGCAGTGAAATATGTAACTATACTCGTGCGCTGTCCAACAGTCTCACAGACACAAGGTGTGATCAAAACACACAGAGAATATTTAAATTTTTAAAATGTATTACAGTAAACGACACATTGCCAATAATCCTCCCCCCGCAAAAAATACTCCCACACTTATGCCATCGTCCTTGCCGCTTTCTGCAGCAGCTCCAGAGTCCTCTTTTGTGAGTGTCTTTAGTTGCGCTGTCGTAGCTCCCTCAATGTCCTGAACTGATTCAAAATGTTTATCATTTGTGGTTATTTTGACTTGGGGGAAGAGGTGGAAGTCGCACAGCACCTTGTTTGATACATCAGGTAGATGAGGACACACCATAATGTTTGTGACAGAAATTGTACCCAATACAATGTTGATCAATGAGGTATCATAAAAAATACAGTGAATACTTAAATTTAAAATTTTATTACAGTGAAAGACACACTGACATTAATCCCCTCAAAATACTCTCTGACTTCTAACCATTTATCCCAGGGCTCTAGGCAGGGCTGCCTTTATCGCAGTAAGTCTGTTTACTTAACCGCCCACTGTCTCTTTCTGCCAGCCCTTACGCAGCTTCCCCGGCACGTTCCTGAGCACTACCACATCCACTGCTTGCTGCTCAATGAGCAGCACAGCCAGGAACAGACTGAGGGGGCCTCTTCCTCAGAGGAGCTGACAGGCTAGAAAGAGAGAAACAAACACGCGCGTTCACACTGCCAGCAGCGCCCTGAAGAAACACACCCGCGATGCTGAGGGACTGCGGCCTGCTGAGCTATCTTGGGCGGGTGGAGAAGAGCAGACGGGGCTTCTGCAAGAGATCTTTAAAAGCTGAGACACAGTGAAGGAGGGTTGCTGGGCCAGAGATGAGGAACTACCTGGGGGGAGGACATCCTTTCACTGTTCTGTAAAGTGCAGAGGTGTTTACAGGGGAGTTCGTAAGGCAAAAGGACCTTATGACAGCAGCAGAGCACGGTTAAGTAAGACGAGTGACATACTGTCCCGAGCCCTGTCCCTCGAAGTCACCAGCTCTCTGTTCAAGGGGTCAACAGAGAAAATGTGGATCCTAATTTATCAGCATCACCAACGTACCTTCTTTCCCTGAAAATAAGACCTAGCCAGAAACTAATCAGCCTTGAAAACTAGAGATCAGAAATGCCAGACCCAATAGCCTGTCCTGGCCTTACCTACCTTATGGAGTAGCCACCGAGCAAGAGAATGGTGATGGCAGGTGGCAGATGATGGTGAGGCTTTGGGGGACATCTAGATGCAAGCCATATCTTCTTAAACTTCATTTTGAAAGTAATGAAGAAGGAGCAATTACCCAAAATATTCTTAAATCAAGTGCTTAAATATTATATCATGTAGATATATTAGAGGTCTCCCTTTCTATAATCCTATTTCCATAAATTTCTTACTCCTGTCAACACTCCAGGCATCTCCTTCTAAATTTTTGCTTGTTTACTCAGACTCAATTTTTTTAATATAAATCAATTTTCACATCACTTTTCAAATGTCAGAATTCCCAGGATATATTTTCCCAAGATGTGTAAATAGCATCACTCATTTCCTGAAGAGAGAAACGCTATACAATTCAAGAAAATAATTGCCCTGTTACCAGCCTAGTGTTTCCCTCTCTAGAGCTCTAGGATGAAAACCTCTCAGCAGATCCTGAGCTGACAGGAGGAGGCCGACTTAGACAGAGAGCAGGATGGCTGGCGAGCAGGAGACCGGCGACCAAACAGCTGGAGAAACCAGCTCCTGCCATTAACTGCGCTTGCTCTAGGCCTGCGATACTTGGGCTACCCCTTGTATTCCAAATGGCTACGCTCACACTCGCCCTCTGGTGGCAGCTCCTTGCAGCCACAGATTATTTCCCTGTGCGTTACACTGCGGCAGGCTTTTCAGCCCGCCGTGCCCACTGTGAGGTACACGTCGGCTCAAAAGCCTTCCGTTCTTGCAGGGAAGCGTGCATCGCAGACAGCGTTAGTTAAAGGCTCCATCTCCCACAGCCCTGGCTTCGCCCAGTCACTGTAACAGCTCTCGGGGCTGTGCAGCAGTGGTGGCGGGGTCGCGGCAGGGTATAGTTTTATTTCAGACAACGGGAATTTAAAAGGATACTATGGAGAAATACTTAAAAGAGAGCATGTAGGATACTGTGTTTATTTTCATTAAATTTAATTTGATAACAATCAATTTACTTTGCTTGAATCCTCAACCTAATTTTTTGGAACGAATTAGATCAGCTCCTCTGTCTCACTCTTCAGTGATAACAGACAATAAGCACCCATACCCATCACTCTTACATTTTGTTCTTTCACATGCTTTAGTTCCTTACTAAATGTTTCCCATTTCTTGCTGCTTTGAACTATATAGTCAAGTGTATTTTCACTGCTTAGCTGGTATTGAGCATACGTCATCCATCACATTTGCTTTAACTTTCCAGGTGTTGAGTCTTATGAAACAGAAGCCATGTACACAACCCTTAATTTCACTAAGATCGTTTTAATTTCTTTCTTTCCCCAAACTACCACAATACAGCACTTGTTCATTTTAAAACTTGACCTTGGCCATTTTCTTATGTTTATGGTCACTAAAAATGGGAAATATGAAACTACTACACTGTATATAAAAAACACCCACAGGCTTGTCAAACTGAGAAACAATAAAGATTCCACCCTGCAATCTCGCTCCACTAGCACTTCCTCCACTGCCCTCACTGGCTTGAATATACATAGCTTGTGGGGAGAGAATGGGTGGCTACATGTTTTTTTCCCAGCCAAGTATCTTGAAAGGAATTGGTGGTCCTTACTATTCATATTGTTACTATGCTAAATTACAATCCCTTGCTGTAGATCAAAAATGTTATTCCTAACCCTGTTTTAAAAATAATAAGTCTCAGGTGCCATCTACTGGTCAGGCCAATTTTTTATTTTTTTAAGACAGGGTCTCACTAAGTCATTAAATTGCTCACTTTCAATCTTCCTGCCTCAGCCTTCCAGATTAGTGGGATCACAGATGTGTATGTGCCACCACACCTAGTGAACTGTTTTGCTGTACAGGGGATTGAACCCAGGGCCTTCACACTGAGATACATTCCAGTGTTTTTATTTTTATTTTTTAAAATTTTGATCCAGGGTCTCACCAAATTGCCCAGGCGGGGCTCGAACTTGGGATTCTCTTGCCTCAGCCTCCCAGAGTGCTGAGAGTACAGGCATGAGTCAACACATGCAGGCTAATCATTCTTTGCCAAGGGCTTCTGATACCTGTCTCATACTAATCGGGTCTGTACAACTCTTTCTGGGGAAAGGTCTAGCCCAATGTTTGCTATGCCTCGGTTCCACAGGACAGAAACTAAATTCCACGCCCCAGTCAACCAAGGCGATTACAAAATCAGGCGAGACACAAATGGCCCGATTCCCAGGTCTCTGGGATTCGGGTGAGATGCCCCTGGTCCCCCAGAACACCCGCTGCCCACAACAGGGCGCTCCCTCCTTGAGCTCCAAGTGCTTCCTCTCTTTCAGATGGGCCCTTCCAGCCCTGCAACTCCCCTTAGACACATCCTGGACAACAGGCCACCTTCAGTCCTCAGGCCCCGAAGACAAGAGCTTCATTTTCTTTTCCAATATGGTCCAGCCCGGTCAAGCTAAGTGAAATAAATCAAAGAAGGATAAGTATTGCACGAAACCTTTTATTTGAGAGACACAAAATATGAATAATTTAAAGAGCAAAATAATAAAAAGATGGTGGGAAGGAGGGAGGTGGACTTCGCAGAGATGGGAAGGGGGTCCACAGACAAAGAGGGGAGAGAGAGGGCAGGGAAGCAGAGTAAAAGTGATCAAGACACGGCATGTGTCCCAATTCCCCAAGACATTCACAGTACCACGCGTCACAAGCACACACCAGCAAGACATAAACACCGCCACAGCTCCATACAAACGCGGCGAGCCTAGCTCCTCTACCTGGAAGCCTCTTCTTCCCCTTCGTTGGGCGGCCTCCAATGAAGAAACAGGACGGCAGAGGGCATGGTTACAGGGTTCGGCAGAGGAAAGCTCTTCAACTCATGGCAGGCAGGAAGCATAGAAAAGGAGCAGCCAGGGACGAGAACACACCCCTCCAGGCCACAGCTCCCAGGGAGCCACCTCCAAGCGGGCCCATCTCCTAAGAGCACGTTCAGCAGTGAACTCATCAACAGATGGATCCACTGATAAGCACAGCGCTGCACATGATCCGATCACTCTCCAAACACAGAGCTTTGGGGCACATGTTAGATCCAAACTCTAACAGAGTGGTAACGGGACACATGTACAGGTCAGCTTGCCCAGGACTGCATTAACAGGCGGATTGACCAGGTAACAGAGGAGACTGAAAAGCAGATCAATGAGGTGCTCAGAAGACTCACTGAAAACATAACTAATTGGACCATGGAGGTAATAAACTAACATAAGACATTAAGGAAAAGCTAGCTAAGCTAAACAAAACAATTCAAAACATGAATGACCAGCTTAGCAGAAAACCTGAGTCCATGACAAGGCTCCAAAGAGAAATCCAGGAGATTAAAAATCATATGGTAAGTATAGGCAGCAGAAGTGACCCATGTGAGGAGAGAATACCAGAATTAGAAGCTAGAGAGACTTTCAAAGGTCAATTACTCAGAGGAGAACATGAAAAATGGATTCAGCTTCTAGACAATGCAAGGAAGATTAATCTAAGATTAATGGAATAAGTGAAAAATCAGAAGATAGCACAGAGGACACAAAAAACACTTTACAGAAATAATGGCAGAAAACTTTCCAAATGTTCAGAAAGAATTAAACACACAGATAAATGAGGCATACAGATCCCCATAATCAAAAGAGAACCTCTCCACATTACATCAAAACACCAGAAATCTAAAAAAGGGACAGAATCTTAAAAACTGTAGAGAAAACAGTGAACCACTTATAAAGGTAAACCCATTGGAATTACACCAAACTGCTCACCACAAACCTTAAAGGTCAGCACAGTTTGGAGTGAAATGCCGTGAGCCTTAAAAGATAACTTTCCATTCCAGATAATATATCCTATAAAACTTTTTTTAATTGATGGCGAAAAAAGGTATTTCCATGACAAAGAACACCTCAAGAAATTCAGACCACCAAATCAGCACTACGAAAAATTCTCAATGATATCATAGAAAAAGACAAGGAAGCCAACAATGTCAAAAAAAAAAAGAAAAAAAAAACCCACCTCATAGAATGAAAAGACCAGGCAGGGTGAGCTGTTAAGCAGACGGGCTGGGGAGGAAATCACAGCAACAGGAAACAATGCAATGCCAAAAATAAGTCAATACATTTCAGTAATCTCTCAATGTGAACAGTTTCGGTTCCCCATCAAAAGACACAGACTGGCAGGTGGATCAAGAAACAAAACCCAGTGATGCACAGTATACAAGAAACACATTTAATCCAAAAATAAATAGATTAAAAATCAAAGGATAGGGATTTGGGATCTAGCTCAGTGGTAAACTGCTTGCCTAGCAAGTGCAAAGCCCCAAGTTCAATTTCCAGCACCAAAAAAAAAAAAAAAAAAAAAAAAAAAAAAAAAAAAAAAAAAAAAAAAAAAAAAAAAAAAAAAAAAAAAAAAAAAAAAAAAAAAAAAAAAAAATACAAGGATGGAAAACCATCTTTCATGCAATGGGAACCTGGGAAAAAGCAGGAGTAGCTATCCTAATGTCAACTGATTTCAAGCCACAACTGATTAAAAGAGGCAAAGAAAGTCACTGCATATTGGTTAAGGGAACAATTCAACAAGAAGAGGTAACAATTATAAACATATATGCACTAAATACCAGCACACTCAACTTCATAAACACTATAGGACATGAAAAATCAGATAAATCCCAACACAATTACAATGGGAGACTTATGTCCAGAGAAGATCTAATGCCAATATTCCTCAAACTCGTCAATGAAATGAAAAGGAAAGGAGTACTCCCAAAGTCATTCCTGGAAGCTAGAATTACCCTGATCCCAAAACCAGAAAAAGACCCAACCAAACATGAAAACTACGGGCCAATCTTTTTACTGAACATTGACACAAAAGCCCTCAATAAGGTACTGGCAGATAGAATGCAACAAATCATCAAAAATTTCATACATCATGACCAAGATTTATCCCAGGGATACAAAGATGGCTCAACATTCACAAATCAATAAATGTAACACCATATATAAACAGAAGCAAGGACAAAAATCACATGATCATCTCAATTGAAGTGCAAAAAGCCTTTGACAAAAGCCAAAACTATTCATGATAAAAACCTGAAGAAAATAGGAATAGAAGGAACTTATCTCAATTTGATAAAAGCCATTTATGACCAACCTACTCCCAATATCATATTAAATGGGGGAAAACTGAAAGTGTTCCCTTTAAAATAAGGAACAAGACAAAGATGTCCACTATCATCATTCCTGTTCAATACATATCTCAAAACATTAGCCAGAGCAATCTGTCAAGAGAAACAAATAAAAGGGATATAAAAAGGAAAGCAAGAAGTCAAATTATTGTTACTTGCAGATGACATGATCCTCTACTTACAAGACCCAAAAAATTCCACCAAAAGACTAGAACTAACCAAATTCATTAGCATAGCAGGATATAAAGTCAATACACAAAAATAAATAGTTTTCCTACACACCAATAATAAACTCACCATGGAGGAACTAGGGAAACAATATATTTCACAACAGCATCTATAAAAATTTTTTAATTTTAGTTTAAGGGTACATTTTGGATGTACATACTGATAACATTCATCATAGGGGATTTGTACATGATATATCTTGTTGCTTCTTTTTTTTTTCCCATTCCCCTCCCCTCCCTTCACCCCCTCCTCCCTCCTTATTTACAACACATTTGTTTCCATTTCTTATTTCTCTTGTCCTCTGTTCCTTTCCCCCTCCCTTGTTCCCTTTCCCATTTGGATATTTTCCTCCCTTCCCAATACATTTCAGCCTTTATTTACACTTTCAGTTTCTCACACCAGACAAACAATGCAGTATTTAAACATATGTGTCCGATTTACTTCACTTAAGAGCATGGTCTCAAGATGCATTCATTTACCTAGAAATATCGCAAGCTTATCATTCTTTATGGCAGAGTCGTACTCCACTGTATAAGAAAACCACATCTTCTTTATCCATTCCTCGGTTGATGGGCATTTGGGCAGTTTCCAAGATTTAGCTAATACAAACTATGCCACTATAAACATGGGGATGCATGTATCACTGTGGTATGATTCTTTTAATTCTTTTGGGAAGATACCAAGAAGGAGAATAGCTGGGTTGAATGGAATCTAGTCCCAGTTCCCTGAGGAATCTCCACACTGATTTCCATAGCGGTTGCACCAGTCTACATTCCCACCAACAGTGGAGGAGGGTTCCTTTCTCTCCACAGCCCCTCCAGCATTTGTTATTGGCTGATTGGCTGATAACAGCCATTCTTTCTGGAGTGAGGTGGAATCTCAGGGTTGTTTTAATTTGCATCTCTCGAATGACCAGTGATGTTGAACATTTTTTCATACGTGTTATTTGCTGTTTCTACTTCATCTGAGAAGTGTCTATTCATTTCAGTTTCCCACTTAAAAATTAGCCTAAACATGGAAGTAAAAGACCTCTACAACAAATACTACAGTACTCTTAAAAAGAAGATAAAAGAGGTCATCAGAAAATGGAAGGACAGCCCCTGTTCCTGGATTGGCAGAACCAATATAGTCAAAATGGCCATAGTTCCAAAACTGATATAAATATTAATGCAATCCCAATCGAAATACCAATAGCATTCCTCAAAGAACTAGAGAAAACAATCTTAAAATTCATTCAGAACCAGAGGAGACCTAAAACAGCAAATGTAATCCTGGGCAACAAGAGCAAGGCAAGAAGAATTACAATTGTGGATTTTGAGTTATACTACAAAGCTATAGAGATAAAAACAGCATGGTATTGGCAACAAATAGACCTGTGGGTAACTGGAACAGAATACAGGAAGCAGAAACAACTCCAAGCACATTCATCTACCTGATCTTTGACAAGGTACCAAAAAAGTTATGCTGGAAGAAAGACAGCCTCTTTAACAAATGGTGCTAGGAAAACTGGCAATCCACACACAGAAGATTGAGTCTAGATCCATATATCTCACCATGTACTAAACTGAAGTCAAAATGGATCAAAGATCTAAATATTAAAACAGAAACATGTAATGTGCTAAAAAGCAAAATTGATAAAATTCCTAAACACATAGACATAGGCAAGGACTTTCTGAACAGAACCTCAACTGCACAAGGGATAATACCAAGAATCAAAAAATGGGATCATATTAAATTAAAAAGCTTCTGTATAGCAAAGGAAACAACCAACAGTGTGAGGAGAAAACCTACAGAATGGGAAAAAAAATTTGCTCGCTATTTCTTGGACAGAGGACTAACATCTAGAAAATATAAAGAACTCCAAAAAATTAGACCCCCACAAAATAAAGGATCCAATAAAAAAATGTGCAAATTAAATGAAGGGACACTTCTCAGAGGAAAAAATACAAATGGCCAATAAGTACAGGAAAAAATGTTCGACATTACTGGCCATTAGAGAAATGCAAATTAAAACAACACTGAGATTCCATCTCACTCCAGAAAGAATAACCATCCTCAAGAAATCAGATAACTTCAAGTACTGGCCTGGTTGTGGTGGTGGTGGAGGGAGCCCTTCTCCATTGTTGGCAGGAATGTAAACTAGTACATCCACTATGGAAATCAGTATGGAGATTCCTCAAAAAACTAAAATAAGAAATTCCATTCAGCCCAGGTATTTCTCTTCTAGGTATCTTCCCAAACATCACGGAACACTGATGTATGCACACCCATGTTTACAGCAGTACAACTTATAATAACTGAATCTTAAAAATGGCCTATACATCTATCATCAGATGAACAGATAAAATGTATTTATATACAATGGCATACTACTCTGCCATGAAGAAGGATAAACTTGAGTTATTCACAGGAAAATGGATGCACTTTGGTGCATCCATGTTAAGTGAAATAAATCAGATGCACATGCTAAAATACCACAAAGTTTCTCTTACATAAGAAACCCAAAATATACGTAAAGAGCAAAATAAAAGATAATAGGAAGGAAAAAACGTTGAAGGAGGGTAAAAGGAGGGTACAGAAAAATGCAGCTGGGGGCGGAGAGGAAGGAAAGGCAAGTAAAAAGAACCAAGATGTGTTATGTACAGGCACTAACTCCTCACCATGAAGGTAATCCTTCTTTACTGCAAATGTAGACTAATAAAAAAATAAATAAATAAATAACAGTAAAATAAAAGCTGTAATTATGAAAGGAAACAAAAACTCTGCTTTCTGTCCCAATGTTTTTGTGTCTTGACTGAATTCTTTCATCAAGAACACTGGGACTGAGACTCTCCTGCCTCAGCCAACATGCTGGCTCCTGTTCACAGGGCACATCAGCCCCTTGGGGATCACACAAGTGCTCTGGTGCTGGGTGCCCCAGTGTCTCCGCAGCTCCCACACCATGCGGCCACCACAGCTCCCCAGCTGCACACCGCGCACCTGAACACAGGGGTCGGCACAGCGCAGCTAAGGTAGCTTGCCACAGAGGAGCCCCAGGAGGACCGGAAGCCGGGGGTGCAGCAGGTGCAGGGCGTGCACAGGGTAGCCACGTGCAGTGGACTGCGTACGGGGTGGGGGGACCGTGCAAGGCCCGAGAGGAGCAGCCACCCGCAGGGCTGTCCTGTCCCCGCCCCGCGCCCCTCACCTGGGCTCCACCTCAGGGCCGAGTGTCTCTCCCTTGCCTGGCCTTCCCCATCCCCCACTGGCAGCATGATACAGAGCAAGGCTTTTTCGTGCTGCGGACTGAACCCAGGGCCATCGCGCTGAACTACAGTCCCAGTCTCTTTTTATTTGTTGAGACAAGGTCTCACTCAGTCACCAAGCCTCCCAGGCTGAGCTGGGACTTCTGGCCTTCCTGCTAGGGTACAGGCGCACCCGCCATGCCGGGCTCAGAGCGCCCCTCAATCGGCCTCTTCTCCTGTCCTCGCCAAGGCAGCTCCCACGCTCCTCAGCCCTTAAACTGTGCAGCCGTGACCAGACTACTGCCTTTTCTTAATCCTCTCCCTCCCCCTGCGGGACAGCCTACCTAAAACAGAGCTGTTACAAGACTTGCGGGCTACCCATCTCATCTTGGCTAACTTCCCGAGTTTATGGTTTAGGCCTTTCGTCCGGGTCTTCTGGGATGCCAAATTAGGAGTGTATATTAGGCCACATTTGCAGTGGCTCAGATGTGATCTGTCCCCACCAAGATGCACTTTGGGATGTGTCCCTAACACAGTGGCATCGAGAGGGCACAGACCTTTAAGGTGATGCCGGCTTGGAAGTGGTCAGGTCCTGGGGGCAGCCCTGGGCAC
Organism: Hystrix cristata; assembly: GCA_004026905.1. Classification (NCBI taxonomy): domain Eukaryota; kingdom Metazoa; phylum Chordata; class Mammalia; order Rodentia; family Hystricidae; genus Hystrix; species Hystrix cristata. Next base: position 1,097 of record PVJO010011864.1, on the reverse strand, counting down.
GGAATCATGGCCATCCAGCAAGAGGGTAAGGTCTCAAGGGGTCAGATAAGTTGCCCTAAGAGCCCACAAGATGGGCTTCCTTTTCTGCTCCCGCCATGCGTGTGCTTGTCCACATGTATCCACCTCCTTTCCATGTTTCTGCCATGAGCTGATCCAGCCCAAGACCTTCAGCACAGCCTAGCAGCAGCCAGGGCCATACTCTTGGATTTGCAGAACTATGAGCTGAATAAACTTTGTAAGTTTTCCAGCCCCAGGTATTTTGTTATAGCAACCGAAAGCAAACAAAGGCTATGTTATTCCCTCTTAATCCTTCTAATGGCATCAAGATCTATCATGACATCCCCCGCTACCGTCCTAATATTGACAGTGTGTGTTCTGGGGGGTTTGGGCAAGGGGTGGGGAGGGCATTGCTGGGGATGGTGCCCAGGGCCCATACTTGCTAGGCAACACTCTAACACCGAGCTGCATTCCTAGCCTGGTTTTGGTCTGTTTGTTTGTTTTTAATCTTTGGCAATCTTCCTGAAGGTTTATCAGTTTTATTTTTCCCCAAAGAACCAGCTTTGTTTCATTAATTTTTCTCTGCTGTTTTGATTTTCAAGGACAGTGATTTCTACTGTGCCTGGATTCCTGAGCGTTCTCAGGGACAAATACTGGATTTTTTCCAGATGCTTTTCTGCATCTATGGATACAATTATGAGGCTTTTCTTTGTTTTAGTCTTTTAATACAGCAAATTACCATATTTAAAAATTCAAATGAACAATAAAATTGCTTCCCACATCCACTCCCCCAGCAGTACACAGAGTCCTACAGTAGTCCAGAGAGTCCCCTGGCGGTCCAGAGTCCTCCAGAGGTCCACTGAGTCCTCCATAAGTCCAAAGAGTCCACCAATGGTCCAAAGAGTCCTCCAGCACTACACAAATTCCTCCAGTGGTACACAGAGTCCACCAGCAGTCCACAGAGTCCTCCAGTGGTCCAAAGAGTCCTTCAGCAGTACACAGCGTCTACCAGCAGTACACAGAGTCTACCAGCAGTACACAGAGTCCTCCAGTGGTCCACAGAGTCTTCCAGTGGTCTAAAGAGTCCTTCAGCAGTCCAC
>PVJO010011863.1:0-57881 GCA_004026905.1 Hystrix cristata | reverse complement strand
TCACTCTACCTAAAGCAAGTAGCATCTATAAACCTTAAGAGAGTACTTGTCTTACCAAATATATATTTCTCAGAATTACACATTTAAAAAGAAGTCATATTCTTGGTCTCTTCTGGTTCCAGATAAATTTCATGATTGCCTTTTCTAATTCTGTGAAGTATGTTGTTGGAATTTTGATTGGAATTGCATTAAATCTGTACAGTAATTTAGGAAGTATGGCCATTTTCACTATGTTGGTTCTTCCTACCCACGAGCATGGGATGTCTTTCCATTGTCTGAGATCTCTTTCAATTTCCTTTTTTAGAGTACTGTAGTTTTCAATGAAAAGATCTTTTACTTGTTTTGTTAGATAGATTCCTAAGTATTTCATTTTTTTCGATACAATTGTGAATGGAATAACTTCTGTTATTTCTTTCTCAGTGAGTTTGTTATTAGTATATAGGAATGCTAGTGAAATCATCATATCACAGTGATATATGCACCACCATGTTCATAGCAGCACAATTTGTAATAGCTAAGTCTTGGAAACAACCTAAATGCCCAACAACTGATGAATGGCTAAAGAAGATGTGGTTTTTCTACACAATGGAGTACTACACCACCATAAAAAAGGATAAATTAGAGTCATTTGTATGTAAATGGCTGTTCCTTGAGAACATACTATTAAGTGAAATAAATCAGACACTTATTAGTACACATCAAATTGTTTCTCTGATATGAGAAACCATAAGTGTAAATAAGGACAAAGGGGTAGAATAGATATTATGTTTAAAAAAAAAGAGAGATAGTATTCAAAAGAGAGAACTACATAGGGAAAAGGGGGATAAAGAAGAAGGTTAAAAGAAAAGTAAGATGAAAGGGGAAAAAATGGTAAAGTGTAGCTACACTTGTTGCAAATAGGGAGGGGTGGGTGAATGGAAGGGAGGGGAGGGGAAGGGGGGAAGAGGGGGGAAAACCAAGATGTATCATGTACAGGTACAAAATAACCATGTTGATTACGATCATTATGTATACAATGTACCAATACATGTTCTTGGTAAAAATAAAAAATTAAAAAAACAAACAAACAAACAAAAAAAGAAGTCATAAAATTACTTTTAAAATTTTGATTTCTTTTGCTGTGCAAAAGCTTTTTAATAGGATGTGATCCCAAGCGCTGATCCTTTGTGTTGTTTCCTGTGTAGTCTGAGTTTTGTTCATAATTTTTTTTTCCTACCCCTATGTCTTCAAGAGTTCTTCCTATTCTATTTTCCAGTATATTTAGTGTTTCTGTTTTAGTGTTTAGATCTCTGATCCACTTCAATTTTAGTTTAGTACATGGTGAGAGACATGGGTCTAGTTTTAGTTTTCTGCATGTGGCAAGCCGATTTTTCTAGCACCATTTATTAAAGAGGCTATCTTTCTTCCAATGAGGACATTTGGCTCCTTCGTCGAAGATGAGGTATTTGAGTGTGTTTGGAGTTGTTTCTGCATCTTCTAACGTGTTCCACTGATCCTCGGGTCTGTCTTTTTGCCAGTACGATGCTGTTTTTATCACAGTAGCTCTATAGTATAATTTCAGGTCAGGGATTTTGATACGCCCTGCCCTGCCTCCATTGCCCAAGATTGGTTCTCTATCCTTGGTTTCTTCTGGTGCCAGATGAATTTCATGATTGCTTTCTCTAGTTCTGTAAAGGATGCTATTGGTATTTTGATTGGAATTGCCTTAAATCTGTATAATAATTTAGGAAGTATGGCCATTTTCACTATGTTAGTTCTTCCTATCCAAGAACATGGGATATCATTCCATTTTCTGATATCTCTTTCCATTTCCTTTTTAGTGTACTGTAATTTTCAGTGTAAAGATATTTTACTTGCTTTGTTAGATTGATTCCTAAATATTTCATTTTTTATGATGAGATTGTGAATGGTGTAGCTTCCCTAATTTCTTTCTCAGTGAGTTTGTTATTTGTATATAGAAATGCTATTGATTTTTGAGTGTTGACTTTGTATCCAACTATGCAACCGAACTTGGTTATTAAATCTAGAAGTCTTTTAGTGGAGTTTTTAGGGTCTTCTGTGTACAGTATCATATCACCTGCAAATAATGCTAATTTAACTTCTTCCTTTGCTATCTTTATTCCTTTTATTTCTTTCTCTTGCCTAATTGCTCTGGCTAATGTTTACAGAACTATCGAATAAGAGTTGTGATAGTGGACAGCCTTGTCTTGTTCCTGAATTTAGAGTGAAAGCTTTCAGTTTTTGACCATTTAGTATGATGTTGAACTTTCATATTTACAACACGGCATCTGAAAAAGTCAAGCTATACAATTTTATAATTAACCAATTCTATTAAATTCATATTGAAGTTCTGTATGCCTGTATACTGCTAACCTCAAAACATGTGTGAGTAGGTTATTCTTTAACTAATCCCAGCCTTATATTCTGAATTATTAGAGGACACTCTGTTTAATAGCTTTCATAATGCTAAGCATACAAAACACAGTAAAAATTACATAACATGGCAAAAAAGAATCAGCCTTCACAGAACAACCACTTGATCATCCATATTAAAAAACTATCTTGTATTTATATCAAGCATAACATAAAAACTGTGTGAATAAGTATACAAATTTCATATTTGTTTATGTGAGCTATGACCCTCACCTGAAGATACTCACAAATGAATTTTGAACTACATTTTCCAGTTCCCAGCGCATTACTAATGGTCTACATTTTTTGTGACAGCCCTTAGGAATTTAAGGGAAACAGCTTGGGGCCTATTAAAATGTGTTTTTTTTTTTTGGTTTTTTTTTTTTGTGCGAACTAATATGCTGACAAGAGAATCAAATCTATAGATTTTCCTTATTTAGCAACATTCTCTCTTCTAATGTTTCTAAAATCATGATCGCTGGAAGGCATATAACAAAATTACCTTGGACCAAAAAGGTAAATTTCTTGTCTTCCTAATGTACTAAATCAGAATCTGAAGGAAAGACCTGGAAATCCGTATTTAAAGATTCTTATCTTCACCCAACCTGGGCTGCTCCACATTATTCAGATGCCCATTACACTTTGAGAACAGCTGCAAGTTATTCAGAAGAATTTTTATTCCATTGTTCAATTATAGTACAAAATTGCAGCAAGTAAATTAACAACTTATGAAACACACAAAGTAAGTAGAATTAACTGCTTTTCCAAAGTCTATAATTAAAATAAAGAAAATTATATTTGACACGAGTGTAAAGAAGTTGTGGTGTTTATTATGTTTCAATTTAAAATATAAGGCAAATACTCTACCGGGGACAAGGAAAATCATAATTTATAAATTATACTTTTAAGACTGCCACTTCGGGAGACTGAGGATGGTGGAGTAAAGACTAGCAGCAAAATACAGTCTCTCTGGAACTTGGAATTGAGACACTTGGAAAACAACTTAGTGAAGAAAAAAATAAGAAGTAGGTCTCTGGGAATTGAAAAGGAGCCAATAGGAAAACAATAAACTACACAGAAACTGGAGAAACTGAATATAACACAGAGAAAAGAATGAAGAAGTTGGAGATACTAACTCCTGCTCCCAGGGTTAGAGAACTGTCTAGGCTAGTATGAGGTTAACCTGGGGTGGGGGTGGGAGGAGTTGGCAGCTGCAGAGAAAAAACAGACCAGGCCAGCAGCATTAACCACAAGAAAAGCCCACAGTTATTGTAAACTGAAAAACTAGCATGGGGTTCTATTTGAATGTCGCTCCTTCCACATGCCAGTCCACAGTTAGAGAAGACATTTAAACCAATGCCTCCCATATTTGAGAGGGTTTAATCAGGAACCATTAAACAATTAACCATTTTGGGTCAACTGTCTAAGACTGAGCTACAGAACTTCAGAACAACTAAACTCAGGGTTTCTAGGGTTACCCTACCACAGTGACTGCATGGGAGATGGACACAGCAGACAGTTGCATAAAGGTCGTGGACTAGACAGAGGGCCCCCTGAGAAGTAAAATCTCAAGCCTGAAAGCAAACGGGAGTTCAGCCCTCCTTGATGAAAAACCAGGTTGCTCCCCCAAGGTTTTCAGAGGGGACTAGATTTGAAAATGCTGCCATTAAATCTAGAGGACTGCTTGATCACCCCAACCCCTTGATGCCTATAGTCAGCACAGAGCTCAGTGGTCTACCTGTTTTTCCCATCTGCCAACATGATCAGGGATACACCTTGGCTTGGACAGTTGCCACAGTCTAGGATGTACCAAGACATAGATAGAGATGTCCAATCATCCCAGTTATCTTCATCTGTTCCTTTTTTTTTAAAGAGGGCTTTATAAACCCTCATAATTCTGACTCCAGATCTCCCACTAAGGCTGAGAAGGTTTAACCTTTATAGTGTTACTAATGTCACCTTACTATTGAGATATATCTAAAAGCACTTTAAAAATGACTTCCCAGTGTGAATAAATGGTACTACATAAATCTCTGGAAATCATTTAAAATTAACTAGTCAGGTACTCCTTTAAGGGACAACAATATGGTTTGACTGATTTTGTTTTTCATTGTTTTAATTGTATAATTGTTTTAATGTCTCAGAGAATAGGCTTTCTTGCTTGGTTGAAAAATGGACAAGTCTTCACATTTCTTTCAATAAAGTTGCTTCTAAATTGTGTTACAAACTATAAATTGCAAACTTCAGCCTCATATCTAATACAATTTGAAAAAAAATTAGTAATTTTATAGGCTAGTCATGTTATAAGTACAAATATATATATACACACACATATGTATAATCTGTTTATATCAAGCACACATGTTATAGATGCCCTAAACAGTACATACATGTGTTGCACCCAATGAATCTGAATGAAACGCATTCCACACAATTGCCTTTCTCCTTGCTTTATACCAGTACTTCTCAAACTTTTCTAAAGTGTGTCTAAACAGAAAAGAATGAACAGATAATATTCACCCACCCCCAGCCACAGGCCAAAAACATAAAATGTACTCATGTTTCATTAGAATAAATTCATATGAATTTTGTTTTCACTCCTTAATATTTGTCTTTACATGAAAACAATTTATCTAAAATATAAATTAATAGAAGATTAGTAAATAGTTTCACATAACTCCTGGCAAACCACAGAGTAACCCTGGAATGTTTTTATCCCAGTTTGAGATGAAGAGATATAAGTAAAAATTATTGTGTAGTAAGGGTGTCAGCACATGTATATTTGGCTCTAACAAAACATAATGACACAAAAAAGAAATAGGGGATGTGGGGAGAGTCATTGTCTAATAGCTCAATATGATTTACTTCTCATGAGAAGTCCACACGCAGGGTTCTGACAACTGTTGTGTGTATGCATTCCAGGATCTTGTCACATCTCCTTTCCCAGCCACTTTTAGCCACACTCAATCTTCCTGTCTCAGTTCCGTATGAATTTTAGGATATTTCTCTAGTTCTGTAAGAAATGCTATTGGTATTTTGATTGGGATTGTGTTAAAACTGTATATCAGTTGTGGAAGTATGGGCATGTTGGCAATACTGGTTCAGCCTATCCAGGAATTAGGGATATCTTCCTATTTTCTGATGTCTCCTTCAGTCTTCTTTTTCAGAGTACATGGTATGCATTGTAGAGATTTTTCACTTCCTTGGTTAGGTTCATTCCCAAGTATTTAATTTTTCTTGATGTTATTGTGAATGGTATTGTTTTCCTAATTTCTTTCTCATGAGTTCATTATGTGTATATAGAAACTGTATTGATTTTTCTGTGTTGATTTTGTATCCTGCTCCACTACTGAATTTGATTATTAATTCTAAGAAGCATTTGGTGGAATTTTTTGGGTCTTCTATATAGAGGATCATGCCATTTGCAAAAAATAAAAATTTGTCTTCTTCCTTTCTATATATATCTTTTTGTATACTTCTCTTGCCTGGTTGCTCTAGCTAATGTTACAAGTATTGAACAGACACAAGGATCAGTGCAACAGAATAGAGGACGCAGGAATAACCCAAGGCGTATTCAACCATTTGACCTTTGACAAAAGGGCCAATACCATACCCAGAAGGACAGAGAACCTCTTAACAAATAGTGCTGGTATCACAGAGAACTAAATTAGATAGGAATTAATAGACAGTCTGAGAGGGATTCAGACCTCCAGGGAGTCACTGCAGAACTAGGATTTTGAATCAAGGATGAATTTTCTCAGGCAACATGGAATGCAGCCCCTCCCTACTAAAGGAAGTTGGAGCCCTTCCTTATTCAGCTCCTGAGCTCTAAGGAACTTAAAATGCAAAACATGTTTTTTTGTCTAAAATCCTAATTTCCCTTAAACTCTACATATTGAGAAAAAATAGCCTGCAAAAAATAGCCTGCTTCCAACTGGTTATTTTAAATACACAGAGCCACCTATGATAGCTGGTCATTAAACAATTGAGCAACTCTTGAGAGCTGCTTATCTATAATTAGCTCTGCAGTGAGAGACCAGGTGTTCACCCATGCAGGACCCCTCCTGGCAATCCAGAAGCTATTCTTCTTTCCAACAAAAATTCTCCTAACTCTTAACTTCCTCCTCTTGGTTCACACCTTCATTTCTTGATGTGAGACCAGGAGTTTGATACATACAGTGACACTGGGAAAACTGGCTGTCTACATGCAAAAGACTGAATCTAAACCCATATCTCACACCATGTACTAAACAAATCAAAATTGATCAATGATCTAAGTATTAAAACAGGAACATTTAATCTGATGGAAGACAGGATAGGCAAAACTCTTGAAGACATAAGCATGGACGAGGACTTTCTGAACAGAAAACCCAATTACACAGGAAATAACATCAAAAATCAACAAATGGGATCACATTGTAGCATATAGTTTATTTAGTTAGCATAGGAGTGAAGCAGCTAGTTAGCAAAAGGGCCAGAGATAGTGGAGAACTCAGCAATATTAATAGAAATTAAAATAAGAATAGACAATAAACTAGGACTTTGACCAGGAATGAATACCTCTCAGGCAACATGGTATGCAGTCACTCCTTCTTAAAGAGAGGTGCCACCACCTACGGAGCTCCTGAGTTTTGAGGAATTTAAAGCACAATGAACTTCCTCTATAACATGTAATACTGGCCACCCTCTCCTAAAGATTTTGAGGGAATTGTAATGCAAAATAACTAGCTCCTTCTAAAATCCCAGCTTACTATAAATACTTTGTAAAGAAATTAGGCTAGAGAACATGAGTTCCAGTTGGTCATTTTTTTTTTTTTAATTTCAGAGACACTCGCAACAGGGATCCACTAAACAATTAAGCAATTACCGTGCCCTGCAATCTTAGAGCCCCTTGAGACCCTAGCCTCATTCTCAGTTCCTGAGAAACCATTCTGGTCCTTCCTCAAAGGATATAGTGACAAGCTACATGGGAAATGGTTGATAGGATGGCCTAGACCTAATATTAGCCATCTTGGTCCAAAAAGAATGGTCCACATCAAGTTTTTGTCTCTGGGATATTTCTTGTATGAATGGCTCACCTTCATGCTGTAGAGTGTATTTCTTTTCCTACTTTTACTTGGCTCAAACTCATTCTGCAGAATTTGTTTCTTTTCCTACTTTTAATAAAACTTTGCTAGCATTTGCACTTATCTTGACCAATTCTTTGCTCAGGACATAAAGAACCTAGAAATCACCTCTAGAAGGAGACTCCAGAACCCAAAACCTGGTAACAATAGATCACAGAATTAACAAAATAGATCTATTTCAAATAAGACAGGGACACAGAGATAGAGGGAAAGGGAGAGTTAAAAGAGGGAGGGGAAGTAAAAAGAATTAAAATGTGTTATGTACGTGTGCCAACTCCCCATTATAAAAGTAATCACTGTGTACTGCAAATATGTACTAATAAAATTTTTAAAATAAATAAAATCATTGCAACTTAAGGATACAATCAAAGTTACCCAAATCATTTGTATTTGTATTCTCTGTTTTTTTGTTTTGTTTTGCTTCATTTTGCTTTTTGTTTTTGTGCCAAGGATCAAACTCAGGGCCTTCTACTTGCTAGGCAAGCACTCTAACCACTGAGCTAAATCCCCAGCCTGTTTGTTTATGTTTCCTTTTTTCTAGTCTAATCACACTCAAAATTCCTTACACTTTAAATCCATCTATTAGTTTAGTTGATAAAGCAAAAGGAAGAAACTTCATCTTAATTAGAGAAGTAGATTCCAAGGTTTCAAAGAATGTTGTAAGGCAAAATATTTTAGATCACCTATTTTAAAAAAGACTCGGGCTTGCCTTTCTCTTGTAAAATTGGACATCTTCTCATCTATAAGAAGAGTCATTATCCTTTTACCTATGCCATTAATTTTCTCCTGTAGGAAACCAAAACCAAACTTTTTATAGATTCACAAATGACACAGATTTCCATGCCCAAAATGTTACTGGCTTTGGGGGTACTGGAGTCTCCTTCTAGAGGTGGTTTCTAGGTTCCTTCAGTCCTGAACAAAGAATTGGTCAAGACAGTGCAAATGGTAGCAAGGTTTTACATTTACTAAAGGTAGGAAAAGAAACAAGCTCTGCAGAGTGAATTTGGGCCAAGTAGAGGTAGCAAAAGTACACTCAACAGCTGAGAGAGTGGACCACTGTGAAAGAGAGAGCACAGAGCTCAATGGCAATCATCCTTTTGTTCTTCCTACTCCTTAGACTGACATCAGGTCTAGGACATTCTATTGAAAGCCTGTTCATGAGAAGAACTGAAGCTAACACTCTTTAATTGGTTCCATGCGCAAGGCTTTGAGAACCATTTCATGCATATGTCCTAGAACAGTGGTGACAAACCTATGGCATGTGGACTGCAACAGGCATGCAGAGCCCTCTCTACTAGCATGGGAGCCAAATCACTCAGCATCACCCTACCAGCTGAGGGTCACATGACAGAACACCAAATGCAAACTTTTACCTTTTAATAAAAAGTTGTATCATTGAAAGCTCTGTTATTGTGTTTTTCTTTTAAAACAAAAGATGTTAATGCATGATGTATAATTTTTTGCTACACTAAAACTTCAGTATTTAGGTTTTATTGCAGTGTTAGCACTTTGCTATAAATAAGTGGGTTTGGGGTTGCACTCTGGGCACTTGGTTCTAAAAGGTTCATCATCACTGTCCCAGGATTTTCCCATTAACAGAGTATTCCAGCTTCCCCAGTCTGCCACACCCTACTCCTGCCTCAAAGACAAATAAATATTCCAAACTCTATACTGTAATGTGCCCCTCTGATGAGGTTCCACATTCTATTTTCCTTGAGTATGTACTTTAAATCCTGCTTAATAAGTCTCCTTATGCCCCTTAAAATATTCCATAAGATTACAAACTTCAATAAATAGTTGCCAAATTGAACTGCTTTGTAAGCATCAGAGAAGTACAGGTGATAACACTCAAAGTGATGATGCTAGAAAGCTTCGTGCAAATTCAGTCCAGTTACTCACAATGTATAACTGCCTGTGATTGAGTCTTTTACTGTGAGTGAGTCATGGAAGTATAGTTTGCATTGAGGAAATCAAAATCTAAAAAACCAGATCTTTGGTATTTGGGATTGACCCGCTACAGTAGTTATTTTGAAAGCTCTTGGGGAAATAATATGTAATTTTAACCCAAAGAATCATTTATACTTTCATGTAAGGTGCTCTCTAATTCCAAACAAGAAGTTAAACTGTCATTTATTAGGGTGGTAATGAAGAAAGTGTGTATACATACTCTCATACACATAAAATTTAAATTTTGGAAAAGCCAAAAATAAATGAATGGATCTTGGTGATTAAAAACTTAACTGAACAAATGGTAAAGTGTAACTACACTTGTTGCAAATAGGGAGGGGTGGGTGAATGGAAGGGAGGGGAGGGGAAGGGGGTGAAGAGGGAGGAAACCAAGATGTATCATGTACAGGTACAAAATAACCATGTTGATTATGATCATTATGTATACAATGTACCATTACATGTTCTTGGTAAAAATAAAAAATTAAAAAAAAAATTAACTGAACATTTGGGTTACACCACTGAACTCAGTGAGTATCAATATTATTTCACTAATATTACTCCAAAAAGTTCATCCAGACATAAATTAATATAGAAAAAATATTACCCTAACATTAACCAAGGTATGTTATAATTAACCAACTTGTTAATGTCAACATTAGTTGATGAAATAGGTGATATGCATTAATCTTATGTAAATTAAAGTAATCAATATTACAATTGTTGGGACGATTTCAAAGTTTATCACAGCTCAGCTTTTTTCCACAATACAAATGTGTATGTGTATACATACAAACACATACACATATAGGTACATCTTTTCAAATTTTATATAACTGAGGTATAGATCATGATGTTTTGGTACATAAGAAGTGATCAAAATATATGGTAAATATTTTTAAAGAATTATTACAATAAAAGACACACTGCCATTAAACTGCCTCAAAAAAACTCCCCCTTACCTCAAACACACCTATTCCATCATTCTTGTCATTTTCTGAAGCAATCTGGCAATCCTTTTTTATAAGTGTCTTTAAAGTTCTGGTCTAAAATACAACAAATGCTTTTGCTGAGTGCCACCCAATGGAAAGGTAGGCCTGTTAAAACATTATGGTGTGTCCTCCTAACTTATTCAGTGAATCTGGAACCCTGCAACTTCATGACCATGGAAGGTAAACACTTTAAATCAATTCGGCACATGGAAGCAGCTGTGAGAGCGTAACTAAAGACACTGACAAAAGTGGACTTCCAGAACTGCTCCAGAAAGGGGCAACAAACATGGAATATGTGTGTTCAAAATGAAGGGGAGTATTTTGAGGAGGATTAAGGGCAATGTGTCTTTTACTGTAATATATTTTTTAAACTTCAACATTAACCGTATTTTTTTATCACAACTTATGTATACATTGTGAGAAGATTACTGCTGTCAAGAAAATTCACGTATCTATGCTCTCGTGTAGTTATCTTTTTTTCTGGTAAATGAGCCTGAAATCTACACTCAGGAAATTTTAAGTGTACAGTACAGCATTATTAACTAAAATCATCATGCTGTACATAAAATCACTAGATTTATTTATTCTACCTGACTACAAATTTATACATATATAAATAAATATATATATATATATATATATATATATATATATATATATATATAGTTTGACTTAGATCTCACTATTTCCCACTCCCTGTCCACAATAACCACCACTGTATGCTCTGTTGTGATATATTCAACATTTTAAAGATTCTACACACAGTATAAGTAAAGTCATGATATATTCAGATAGTTATAATGGTAGTAGCTGAGAATCCCTACTCTAAAATCCTAAATATTAACTGCTCCAAAATTCAAAACTATTTGAGTGCCAACATGATGCCATAAGAAGAAACTCTACCCTTGAAATCATGCAGTGGGCCACAGTAAAAAAAACGCAGTTACAGTAAAATATTGTATGAAATTACTGTCAGACTACGCATACAAGACGTGTATGAAACATAAATGAATTTCACATTTAGATGTGGATCCCTTCACTAAGATATCTCATTCTATATATGTATATTTTCCAAATTCAGAAAATGCCTTGAAATTTGAAACACTTCTGGTCCAAAGCATTTTAGGTAAGGGTTAATCAACTTATTAATGGTAAATTAGCCAAGATTTTCTCAAGAGCAACAATAAGGAGAAATTTGCCATACAGTTTCTTAGAGTTCATCACATTTTTTTTTTTTTTTTGAGACAGGGTCTCACTGTGTAGTCCACCCTAGCTTTGAAGTCACTATGTAGCCCACTCAAACTCACAGTGATCCTCCTGGCTCAGCCTCCCAAGTGCTGGGATTACAGCTGTGTGCCACCATGCCCAGTCATATTTGCTGCTGAGAGATATATTCATGGTATTAGATTCCATCCTATTCTACTGAAAACTATTTCCTAAATTTCTCAACTAGGTTAGACCATCCTGGGTTTATTTCTTACACTCCAAGAGTTACTAGTTTATATTTTGCTTATCCTCCAGATTTAAAACACACATGAGCATACTCTTGGAGTTACTTTATCTAACAATCACTAGAAGCTCACAATACCACGACTCACTTATGGAGAATTTTGGATCAATGATATTCTGGATGTAGTCCAAGATGATTTCATTTCAAAATCTCAATAGAACTTCATTCTCAAAGCAGCCTTTACTTACATGGAGCTTCTACATATGGATTAAATCAACATTACAGAGTGGTTTCATTATATCTTTTCTGAAATTCATACTAACAATCCATGATAGACTGAAAAGTTAACAAACTTTCAAACATGCAGGGAACACAGAGGCAGCAATTAGGCACTTGATCTCTAATCATTCAGATTCATCATGTAGCCTTTATTCAGTGCAACTTATTAAAAGCTTTTCAACTATTTAATTTGCAGCCAATTCTAAATTCATAGCAAGTTGGCTCTCTGAAAAAGAGTCTTTCTTCCCAAACCAAATTAACAAAATCTCATTTGCCATAATTTGTTAGAACTACTACCTACCTGTAACTTTTAGTTCAGTTGTTCGCCTTACAACCTTCCCTTCATACTTAAGTTCACATGTGTAATTTCCTCCATCTTCTTCTTGAACTTCCTGGATTAGAAGAGCGTTTCCCTTCTGTATTATTATGCTTCTCCACATTTTTGGCTTGCATTCCTACAAAGAAAATGTTTGCAAGTAAGTGGAAAATAAATATTTACATCTCTATGTCTTACTACTAGCAGATTAGTACTTTCACTTTTTTGGATACTTCCCTTTAGTTTTCAAAATATGCACCTAATGACTTAAATCAATGGCTAAGCAATATCATGAGCATATCTTATTGTGTCTAATTCAAGTATCATAACTGTCCACGAAGAGATATTTTAAAGGCTTGATCACAAAAGAATACTTCAGAAGTATCGTGCAAAAACAGAATACTTCAGAAGTATTGTCCCCAAATGCAAAAGAGGTATAGTAGAAACTTAAAAGTTGCTAAATTTTATTATAATGTGCTGATTCTTTCTATTTGACAGGGTTATTTCCTAAGAGACCTAAGAGATATGGTTCATTTATATACTTAGTATACTCCAGGCCAGTCTTAAGCATTATTAAACATTCATAATAAGCTTTTACATTGGTATTTAAGTTTCTAATTGTTTCATTCATTACTATTTATTATAAGAACTAATATTAATATTCCAGAATCTCTCTCCTTGTAGTCAAAGAGATCAGTTTGAGGGGGAAAGAAATGGTCTAGAAAATTAGGTTTAAGGCGTTCTCTAGAAATATAGGTAGGCAAAATGAAGATATACTTTGTTATAGTAAAAGCATGTACAAATCATTCACTTACTTACTAAGTCCTGTTATACATAATTAGAGAATAAAATTTAAGTTTTGAAATCAGTTCTCTTGCTTTCCTAATGGTAATGTAAGGAAGTGTTACTACTGGGTTGGACTTCCCTAGAAAACAACGTACAATTTTCCAGACAGTAACACTTTTCCAGAAAGTGACAAGCAATAACCAAATATGTAAGAGTATTCTGCCAAATAGCATTGTCTGTAGGGAATTTTCTCAGACATCTTTTTACATTTTGTTTCAGTCTATCTAGTACTCACCTCAAATTTTCAACCAAAGTGGTAGCCAAATACAGTACAAACCTCATTGGAAGTGTTGGGGACAGGTATGAGGAAGTGCTAAATAATCAGGGCAAAAGGCTTTTATTACGTAAATTCTGAATTTTTCAGTTGAGGCCATAATAAAGTTAATTGTGAGGCAGAATACGTGCACAATATTTAAAGTGCTCTTCAGTTTCCCCACTACTGTGCATATAACAGCTGCATCTTCCTCTCCTCACTCTCACCCTTTATACACATATCATAAACATTTGTATAATGTTAAAATCACTGCTGATGCTAAATTCTTAGCTGTAAATCTGTGTATATGTGTGTGTGTGTGTGTGTGTGTAAATAATTCGGGAGAGGGAATAGCCATTTATTAACTTTTCACTCTAAGAATTTTTTATTAGCAGGAGTTTTGACAACAAAACACAAAACTGCCAGTTAAGTTCACAAGTAAAATATTTAAGAGCAATGTTTGCTTTATCTCCAATACAACTACCCACATACATTTTCAAGGAGTAAATAAAAGTAATACTATGGAGGAGACCTATATATAAGGTTGCTGCCCTCCCTGGGGTCTTTCCGAAGAGTAGTCAAGGCTCTGTCTGAAGCTTTATTACATATGACGTCTGGCAAAGTTTGCCACCTATATGAGATTTGCTTCTGAGTTAAACCTTAGGATATAAGGTTTCTGGGAAAACGAAAGTATGAACAAAGAAGAAAGTATGAACAAAGAAGAAAAATACAGCCCAGCTGCTACTGTCATCATACAATAATAATCCACAATTATTTTCGCATTGCTTCTGACTCTGATAGCCTCAGATTTTTAAAGAATCACTCCAAAAGTTATTAAACAAAAATATGGTCCCTCTGGGCATTTTGAGAGGAATGGAAAATGAAAACTGAGCTGCTGCACCTTCACATAGAGATGGTAGAAGTGGGCAAATGAGCCTGCACACTTATTTTATTCAAAGACAAATGGTGGTGCTTTTTAATGCCATTTTGAGTGTGAGTCCATATGGAATTAGTTCTAGCCATTTTCATTTCTCTACTCACTGCTTTGGTTTTTTTCCCAAGAAACAAACACTAAATAATGTATAGAAATTGGAAAATAACTCCTGATGAAAAACAGCCTGGAATCTTTAAATGTTGAGATAGACCTAGATGATCCCAAATGCCTTCCTAGCTATCATTCAACCTTATAAAGGATTAAAAAAAAATAACCAACAGAGGTGGATTTGTTTGTTTTTTTGAAAATCGTGGCATAAGAAAATGTTACATCAGGTGGCTTCCACCCCTCTGGAGACAATGTAATTATGAAGTGGAAAATTTTCTTTAAGTCAAGACACCTGTAGTTTCGAATCCAGCATTCGATCCAAGTTCTGTTATCTCAGGAAAATTTGATGAACTTCTTTAGGACTCAATTTTCTAGTTCACAGTATGAGGATAATTCTAACTACCATGGAAGCAGCCAGCATCCAGATGTTTGCAGACCCTGAGGCAGCACTATAGTATATACGGTGGTTATCCAGCACTTGGAATGTTTCCCTTTACTAAACTTTCCCAATTACAGGCCATGTATCTCCAGAACCTCTAGCACTGCTTGGTGGAAAATATTATTTGTGGACGAATAATATAAAAACAAATCTTCATCAACTGATTAAATAACTGCCATCAAAATATTACTTCAACCCACTAAAAATGCATAGTTCCTAAAGGCCATTACAACACTAATTTTAGGTGGGTAAAGGAGCTACACTTTGGTCAAAAGAGCTTTTAAAACACGTTCTCCATCATTCCACATAGATGACCATCCTGCTTCTCCCACACATCCTCTACAGTGTTAATGTTGCTGGCCATTCTACCTAGGTTTTGGTATCTGTTTTGAATCACAGAACACTTCTATTCTCTTTACACCATTATTTGCGTGCTTTTTCCCTAAGCTACCAGCTGCTAAGCTTACTGCCGTCACAGATTCTCTCTTGGGCGCTATTTTCCCAGTAGACAGAAAATATAGCCATACCTCACTGCCCCAGGATTTGTTTAATTTAATTTTGAGAGCTTGTTAGGCGATGAAATTTAAAGCACTGAGGTCAAGTCTCAAGGCGATTGTTGGCCTGATGCCAGGACAAAGTGTCAAAGGATCAAATATGTACAAGCCCCTAATATTGATGACAATGTATAAATTCCCTATTATTCATTGGCCCTGGGACCATTAAAATAAACTTCATCAACTTGAAGATTTTGCCAATGAACATTCTTCCTGGAGTTTTCTAAGTTCAAAAAAAGGCTGCATTATGCAACCTGGCTGACCACTCGGAGTAGGGTATTGTAGGATATACTTGGCTTGGTCAACATGATGTCAGTCCTTGAAGTCGAGCTTCTTTCTCTCCCTCCCTTCCTACCAGCATGGCATTTCTGCCTGTGTGGTGAGTGTCCCATGCCAGCAGTTTCTGGGTTGGGAATGCTGAACATTCTTTCATATGTTTATTTGCTATTTCTACTTCTTCATCTGAGAAGTGTCTATTCATTTCAGCTGCCACTTTTGGATAGGGTCTTTAAATTTGGGGGGTCTGCTTTTTTGAGTTCTTTATATATTTGAGATGTTAGTCCTTCGTTGGAGGAATAGCTGGCAAAATTTTTCTCCCACTCTGTGGGTTGTCTCTTCACTCTGTTGGTGTTTCTTTTGTTGTGCAAAAGCTTTTTAACAAGATCAGGTCCCAGTTGTTGTTTCTTTGTGATATTTCCTGGGCAGTTGAGGATTTGTTCATAAAGACTTTGCCTACACCTATGTCTTCAAGAGTTCGACCTATTCTATCTTCCAACAGATTTAGTGTTTCTGTTTTAATATTTAGATCTTTGATCTACTTTGATTTTAGTTTAGTGCATGGGGAAAGATACGGGTCTAGTTTTGGTCTTTGGCATGTGGAGTGCTAGTTTTTCCAGCACCATTTATTAAAGAAGCTATCTTGCTTCCAGTGAGGTTGTTTGGCCCTTTTGTCAAAGATAAGGTGACTAGAGTGTTTGCACATGTTTCTGCATCTTCTAATCTGTTCCATTGGTCCTCAACTCTGTTTTTTGTTTTTTGGTTTTTGCCAGTACCATGCTGTTTTTGCAAAATGCACAACAGAAGTATTTGTTGACCAAGAACCTGTGAAAATAACCTGTTTCCAGCAACACTTGGATCTTGGACTTTTCACCTTGAAATACTCACAGTCTATTTATAACACCCTTATAACCACAGGTGCTTTTTAATCCATTTTATTTGGTGGTTGTGGTTATTTTAGTGCCATTCAGAACACACAACTCATTCCTCATGGCAAGAACATTAGGAAGATTTATATAAGTATTTCTTTTCATTCTAAGAATTAGCCACAAGGCAGTAGTGTAAATGCAAGTCAATTATTCATTAACTTTTTTTCCTCAAAGTAACTTTGTTAAAATAACCAACACCCACCACCTCAGGAAAACTTCTTTCTTCTGGAATCTGCACTACACCTTGAGGTATCTATCTGCGTGTTTAACAGTCTTTGGGTAACCTAAACTTTCTAAAATTTGAAGATGCACAATTAGTATGATTTTAGCTCTCGTACTCACCCTTTTCAATCCTACCTCTGTTTCAAATGACTAGAATAACACACACAAAGCTCCTCCTTCTCTCCCAAGCTGTTTCTCCAAGTCTCTCTCTTTATAGCCTTAATGTGAATATTTGTATGCCATAGTCATGTAGAATATAAGTTCTAGACTCAAACAATTGAGTTGGAATCCTAAATTGTGTGTTCTCGAGTATGCCACTGAATCAGTCCAAACTCTGGTTGTTGTTTCACCTACTAAAAAACAAGTTGGTGATAATAATGTTTACCAATTGGCATTATTAGAAGGATTAATGTAAATACTCCATAATATGAATGTAAATACCCAATAATATAGGGCATCTGTGAAAATCATTCAATAAATATTAACTATGCTGTGCTGTTAGCATTGGTAGTCTCTTTTTAGATTATATACACTTCTATTTATAATGTTAATTATCAGGAGTTAAGTGTGACTCACATTTCTAATAGTAGTCTAGAGATACTACATTAAAAGAAAGGTATAATACTAATGCTAGGGACAACTTCCAGCTCACTGTCTGACATGAAAAGGGCTTGGAAGTCACCACCATTCTCACAACAGCATCAAAAAGCTGAACAAAATAAAAGTGAACGACTCTTCTCATATCTGTCAGATAATTATGGTTACAGGGAAAATCACTACCCCAAAAACTAGAAAGACAGAAAAATACAGAGAACCTCAGTTCACTGGGATCAAAAGCAGCCTGCTGGAGCCAGCACCTGACATAAATGCTTTAGCCCTCTCTAGCCTTTGAATTAGATGAAGGAAAATAGCCAGCTTCAGCTTCCATACCCATTCTATCTCAACTAGCAAAGGGTGGGAAGAAGATGAGAAACATTTGTTAAAATAACAACCAGATTCAAGGTTCACTAAAAGTCTGAGACTTAATCATAAAACTGTAGAACACTCTCCCTCACCCCAAACTTCACTAACACATTGATAAGGCTCCTCAGTAATAATAAAGTATTATAGATGAAAGAACTGTACAAGTCAGATCTTATTAAAGAAGAGTTCTTATGGAAGCCCAGGGACAACAGGGTGGTGAAAATCAAGGACTCTAGCGAGAATTTTAACCTGTAGCAACTGCAATTACATTACACAGTTGACATCCCAATAGTTAGCCAGAAAAAATGTGAAAACCTCACACTAAAGGCCCATTTTGGTCCAGATCATTTTGCCAGTCAGTACAACACATCTAGTTTTCAACAAAAAAATCATAGTGTATGCCAAAAGACAAAGAAGTTTGAAGAAAGAGCAAATACAGGAATAACAGAACTAGACTTTACACATACTAAACTAAGAATTTTAAATACGTATAATTAAAATGCTCATGACACTAATGGAAAAAGCGAACAACTTGCAAGAACATATGAGTGATGTAAACAGAAAAATAAAATGGTGTCGAAAGAATAAAAAAGAAATGCTAGAAATAGAAACAGTGAACTAGAAAGAATGTCTCTGATGGGCTCATTAATAGCCTGGACACAGCTGAGGAAAGAAAGTAAGCTTGAAGAAAACATCAACAGAAACTTCTCAAACAGAAAAAAAGGGAGAAAAAAGAAGAAAAAAAAAGTGGAATAGAATATCCAAGGGCTGTGGGACAAATACAAAGGATTTAACATAAAGATAATGGGAATACCAAAAGGTGAAGAAAGGCAAAAAGAGCAGAAGAAATATTTGAACTCTAATTCTGGGAGATCCATGTATCACAGCAACTGAGTGGGTACCGAGAATGATAAGTAGGCTATTATGGGCATCTGAGCTGAGTTTTGAACAATTATAAAAAAGATAGGCAGGTAAGACATATCAGACAGGAAGAACAACATGTGTATATGCACTAGTATGTGAAAAAGTGTGAAGTGAACAACAACAACAAAAAATTACAAATAGTTTTGCCCTACTGTGAGTAGCTGGGTTGAGACACAAAAAGCCCTAAATTGAACCCTAAGATATTTGCATCCTTTTAGCATTCGAATCCTAGAAGGCCAGTGCTTCTGCCACGGTGTCAGGCAACTGTCAAAACTCAATAGTCAGGAGTTATCATCTAAGTTGCATTATACAATCATTGGTGTTCATCAAATAGTAACATCCTATGATCGGATGTGCATTTCTGAAAGATCAGTCTTGTTATAGAGAAGACAGACTTCAAGAAGGACATTAAGAAGTTTTCATTTGCTTTGATGTGTTTTAATGTCTTGGATGCTATTAATAATCTACTGAAAGCCTTCTAATTTTGTGTTTTATAATAATTTGGGAAAGATCCACAGAAAATTTTTGTTCAATTTGATAAAGTTATACATATTAAAAGATTATAAAAGTTGACAGAAACAATATTAATTAATCAAGAAGATATAAAATCAAAAGATGAAGTTATAACAGTTTTATTTCTCATCACCAAAAATGGCAAAAGTCCAAATGTAATCAATTGGTAAATAATTAAACAGTAGTACAAATATAGTTTGGAATACTAGGAATACTAGTACTCATCAACATAGTGGCATGAACTACTGGTATACAACATAATGTCAACAAATATAAGTGAAACATGCCAGAAACAAAAGCTAGATATCATATCATTCATTTATATAATATTCTGGAAAACACAAAATTATAATAATAGAAAAGTGATGAGTTTTTAACCAAGGACTGGCAGTGAGAGGTGGGGATTGAGTACAAAGAGACAAGGAGGAACTTGGAGTGATAGAAACATTCTGCATCTTGATTGTGGTGTATATATATGTCAAAACATATCAAAACAAACTATACACTTGAAATTTTATAATTTAAACAGAATAATATAACATCAAAAACTCAGCCTTATATTCTCAATGAGAGCCTGGGATGCCTTGTGTAACTCTGTTACTAGATACCATATAACATTTTCATTTCTGTAGTTGCATAAATATCAAGTAAATACTTTAGTCAAAGAATTAAGACCTAAAAAGTAGAAGGAATGATGTGTCATGCACATGTACTATTTACCAACAATGAATGTATTCATTACAGTGTGTACTGTAAACATGTACTAATAAAAAAGAAGCAAAAAGAAAAGACTTTAGTCATGAAATTTTTTTGTAATATGTCTAGGACATATAGCAAATATTACTACATTTAATTTATGCAGATAAATTGAGGGCCAGTGACATTCAATTATTTATCCATATTAACGGAAGAATGATGATCAGAATTAGGTCTCCTGACTTTAAACCCAGTGAGTCTTACGTATATCAAATACTCTATTCTTCCACATTAGGAGATTATTTTTATAATTTACAAGCAGTAAAGAACTCCTCCCTCAATTCTAATGCCATCACTAGGAATAAAAAAAGAATGAATGGATCTTAAACTTTACGTCACTGACTGTGGTTCCACACCAAATTGAAGGATTTATAGGATTTTCAATTTTTACATTCTGGATGAAAGTGTCTTTGAAATTCTCATTACAAGATTAAAATTCAAGGATAGAATACAATTTATGGGGGGGTTGGGGCTTTAGCTCAGTGGTTAGAGTGCTTGCCTAGCAAGCGCAAGGCTCTGAGTTTGATCCACGACACCAAAAGAAAAACAAACAAAAAAAAGAATATAATTTATGGTTACAAAAAAGGCACAGCTTATGTTCATTATATTTCAAAAAATGATTCAAAATCCTGAAGCATTTTTATAGCAAGAACGAAAGCATAGGAGGTCTCTGATTACAATTTTTAACCTGTAAGAAAATAGTCAAAATGAATAACAAGGTAAATCAACATAACTCTCCTATCTCTGGAAATTTGGGATTAGCATTTAGAAATAGTAATTCTAAAAATATTATTTTTTGTAAGTGAAATTAAATATAATTCATTTAAATTTTTTATTGTGCTCGCTTTGGCAGCACATATACTATAATTGAATTTTTTTCTTAAATGTAGTATAAATCAGAGATCTATTTACTTTTTCCAAATAAATAGTTATATCTACACGATTTTTAAATAATCTTTCATCCCTACCTCAATCTCATTTCCGGATTCTCCAGTTTACCTCACTGGACTATTACCTTGTTCTAAACTTATTGTTTTAATCGATGCTGTTTTGCAATCATTGTTAGTATTCTGGTAAAATAAATGCCCTCCTACTAATCATTTTCTCCATATATTCTTGCAAACTCTAGCATGCTCATCCGCCCATATGAGCTCTTTAATCGTGTTGTTCAGTTTCAAAACATTTAAATTCTATCAATTTGCATTATTTATATGTATTTGTGAAGAACTGGTTTTATTATTCTTTGATACCTTCCTTTGCAGAAACATGTTCTGCCTCTCCACTACTTTAGATCAGATTTCATGTCCTTCAATAAAATATTTTATAATGCTTCTTTCCCATAATGATTACATGTATTCCAAAGTATTTTATAGTTTATCAGTGCTGTAAATGAGATAGTTTCATTTATTCCTTTGACATATCTAAATAATTATTCCTGGTAAAAACAAATGCTAATGAATTTTTATGGTTTTAATAATTTCTTATTGAATTCTCTCATTAATTCCATTGTTGATACTGAGTACTTTAGGTTTTTAGTTATTAAATCATATAATCTAAAATTTAAAATTAATTTGTCTCCTCATTTTCAATGTTTATACAGCATGTTTCATTTAATTTTCTTACTGGGTCCTCTAGAACCTCCAAAACCATGTTGAACAATAGTAGTACAGACAGGGAGCATTTCTATGTCATGGCCGTTATGGTTTAAATCTAAAATATTCCTCAAAAGACGCTTGTGTGGGGATGGGACCTGGTAAGACAGGGCAGGTCACTGGGAGTATGACCTAGAAAGTTGTATTCATGTCACTGGTTCTGCCATTCATTCATTCTCATTCTCATATTCTCTCTCTCTCTCTCTCTCTCTCTCTCTCTCTCTCTCTCTCTCTCTCTCTGCTTTTGGCTACTACATGTGTAGCATTTCTCTACCAGGGATTTTCTACCATGTCATATCTGCCTCGAACTCAGCTATGGACTGAACCCACCAAACCTAGAAGCCAACTAAATATTTCCTCCTGTAACTTGCAGGGGTTGGGTGTATTTTTCCAGTTATGGGAATGCTGACTAATAAAGAAAGTAGGCAATGGGAATGGGACTGCTGCTTTGACTACCTGACCATGTGATTCAACAAGCTTTGCTACTTGTTTGTGGGAGGAATTTGGAAATGTTTAGAGAGGAAGGACAGAGAAGTCAGAGATTTTTGTAAGCAAAGATTTATGGGTAATTCTGGTTTGAGATCAGAAAACCTGAATATTGGCAGGAATGTGGAAGATAAAGGCTAGGTTCACGAGGTTCCAGATGGGAATGGAGATTCTACTGGGAACAGGACTAGAGGCATGCACATTACATTCTGGCAAGGAACTTGTTTATATCTTGCCATTATCCTAAGACTCTATATGTAGCTGAGTTTAACCACTTAACAGTTTATGTTTGGGCAGCACATTTGTTTACATACTGACTACCCCAAGCATTTCTTGGGCAGATGTCATTTCAGCCAGTCAATTCTTGTATTGAATAAATTTGATAAAATATCATTTTTATATTTCCTGTATGTTATGAAAATTAATGAAAAAATATGCAATTTTGGTCATCCTGTATTTAAATAATTGGACTTATAAGTGGTTAATGATGAACTAACAAATCTGGTGGACAAAATTTCAAGGTAGCTTAATGTTCAGGCTGCGGCATGGGTAGTGCTAATTCCTTTAACCAGATCTACAGTTCAAATCATGAGCAAAATGCAGGTGTTAAAACTTTACAATTTCACCAAAAGCAAAACACCTGCAAAGCTGGAGACAAAGGAGCATAGTTGCTGAAAAGATTAGAATTAAAAAGCCCAGTACTCAGCATCAGGAGGATAGGAAAGACAGCTTGAAAACCTCTCAGGAATGGGCCAGACCTCAACCTTCATAGGCTTGAGGATGGAAAACTAAAACTTCTAAAGTGGCAGACTTTGACATTATCAATGTGGTGTTGGAGTTTCAGGAATATAGAATGTAAGAGTTGTGAGATCAAGGAGGATTCCACCCACATTTCAAAGAAAGATCTGAGGCCAGACAATGTGCCCTTGGGAGGCCAGCATATAAAGCTATGAGACTGAATTCAAAGATGGAATGAAAACCCCGAAAACTTACACATGCCAAAAACATAGATTGTCTGACAAACAAAGTCACAGGCAGTGAACAACGGCAGCTTAAGAGACAGGCCATAGTGGCTTCAACTGGCAAAGTCACAGAGGCAGGGTTTCCCAAACCCTTTGGAACTCACAGCTCACCACAAATTGCCCCAGTTGCTACACACAGACATAAAGGATTTAATGCTCACCCTGCTGGATTTTTATCTTATTTGATCCAAATGCTTTCTATTCTCCTACTTTTCCATTTTGGTTATTGCTTTTTAGTACATGTTTGCAATAAATGATGATTACATCCCTAATGTGGAATTGGAACATGTACATAACACATCTTAATTCTTTTTACCTTCCCTTCTCCTCCATCCTCCCTACTACCATTTCTTTGTCCTATTGCTTTTTTCCACATATACTATTATCTATCTTTTGTTCTTTCACTTATTTATACTTGGGGCTTCCTTTAAGAGAAATCATGCAATATTTAAGTTTATGCGCCTGGCTTACTTCATTTAACACAATGATCTCAAGGTGCACACAAATGAATCAAATTTATCTCTCTTTATAGAAGAGTAGTAATCAATTGTGTATAAATACCACATTTTCTTTATCAGTCTATCTGTTGAGGAACATGTAGGTGGCTTCCAAGAGTTTGCTATTGTGAGATGTTTCTCTATAAACATGGGTATGCATGAATCATTAGAATATGATGTACTTAATTCATTCAGAAAGATATCTAGAAGGGGAGTAGCTGGGTCAAATGGAATTTCTCTTTTTAGGTTTTTCAGGAATGTCCATACTAATTTCCATAGTGGTTTTATTAGTTTACATTCCTACCAACAATGTGGAAGCTTTCCTTTTTCTTGAAGCCTTACTGGCATTTGTTATTATTTGACTTCTTGATGATAGCTGCTCCTTCTGGAATGAGATGGAATTTCAGTATTGTTTTAATTTGCGTTTCTCTCATGGCCAGAGATGTTGAACATTTTTTTGATGTATTTATTGGCCATTTGCATTTCTTCCTCTGAGAAATATCTATTCATTTCAATTACCCATTTTTTGATTGAGTCTTTTATTCTGAGGAGTTTTTTTTTTTTTTGAGTTTTTAGTAGATTCTAGATATTAGTCCTTTGCCCAAGGAGTAGCTGGCAAAATATTTTTCCCATCCTGTAGGCTGTCTTTTCACTTTGTGGGTTGTTTCATTTGTTCTGTAGAAGCTTTTTTATTTAATATAATCCCACTAGTTGATTCATGATACAATTTCTTGTGCAACTGAGGTAGTGTTCAGAAAGTCCTTGCTTATGCTTGTGTATTCAAAAAGTTTGCCTATTTTATCTTCTAGCATATTAAGTGTTTCTGGCTCAATATTATGTCTTTGACCTGTTTTTATTTTATTTTAGTACATGGTGAGAGGTATGAATCTAGATTCAGTCTTCTGCATGTGTATAGCCTGTTTTCTCAACACCATTTGTTAAAGAGACTATCTTTCTTCTCATATATGTTTTTGGCCCCTCTCTCAAAGATCAGGTGGCTGAATGTGGTTGGGGTTGTTTCTGCGTCCTCTATTCTGTTGCACTGGTCTATGTGTCCATTTTATATTGCTTTTTGAATTTTCATGGTTATTATTACCTGTTTGCAGTACATAATGATTACACTAAATGTGGCAAGTTGGTACATGTACATAATACATCTTAATTTTTCTTATGTCACCTTCTCATCCTCTCCCTCCCCCATCCCTCTGTCTCGTGGCTCTCTTTCCGTTTGCAAAATATCTATCCCACATGTCTGGGGTTTTCTGGCAGCACTGTGTTGTTTTTGTCACTGTAGCCTTGTAATAAAACTTGAAATCCAGGATTGCCAATGCCTACGTACTTGCTCTTGTTGCCCAGAATTACTTTTGTTATATTGGGTCTCTTCTGGTTCCATATGAATTTTAGGATTTTGTTGTTGTTATTCTTTGAAAAATGCTGTTGGTATTTTGATTAGGATTGCTTTAAATCAAAGTAGACCATTTTGACAATATTGGCTCTGCCTATTCAGGAAAAGGAAATACCTTTTCATTTTCTTATTTCCTCTTTGATCTCATTTTTCAGCATACTGTAGTTTTTGTGGTAGAGGTCTTTGGCTTCTTTTGTTAGGATAATTCCCATTTAGTTTAGTTTTTTTTTTTAAACCACTGTGCATGGTATTGTTTTCCTAATTTCTTTCTTGATGAGTTCACTATTGGGGTACAGGAATGTTACTGTATTTACATGTTGATTTTGTACCCTGGAACCTTGCTGAATTTGCTTATTATTTCTAGAAGTCTTTTGGCAAAATTCCTGGGTCTTCTGTATAAAGGATCCTGTCAACTGAAAATAAGGATACTTTGATTTCTTCCTTTCCTGTATGTATCCTTTTTATTTCTTTCTTTTGCCTGATTGTTCTGGTTAAAGTTTCAAGTACTATATTGAAGAGGAGGTGTAATAGTGGGCATCCTTGTCTTGTTCCTGATTTTAGAGGAAAACCTTTCAGTTTTCCCATTTAATTCAACATTGGCAGTAAGATTTTCTTAAATGTCATAAATTTATTAGATTGAGGTAAGTTTCTTATATACTTATTTTCATTAGCGTTTTTATCATGAATGGATGTTGGACTTTGTCAAAGGATTTCTCTGTACATGTTAAGATGATCATATGCTTTTTTTTCTTTCTTCACTTATGTGGTATACATATTTTTGCATATGTTGAATGATACTTGCATCCCTGGCATTAAGCCTATTTTGTCATGATATATGATTTTTTCAATGATTTGTTGCATTCTGTTTGACAGCATCTTGTTGAGGAGTTTATCTGGTTTTGAATTCAAGGTAATTCTACCTTCCAGGAATGAGTTTAGCAGGACTTCTTCCCTTTCAATCTCAGTAAAGAGTCTGAGGAGTATTGGTGTTAAATCTTCCCTGAAGTTCTTGTCATATTCAGCAGTAAATCCATTGGGTCCTGGGCTTTTCTTAGTTGCTATTTTTTTTTTTTTTTACTGCCTCAATTTAATTTCCTGTTATTGGATTATTCAGGATTTTTATGTCTTCTCATTTCAGTTCTGGTGATTCATATGTATCTAAGAATCCACTCATTTTTCTGTATTCTCTAATTTATTGGAGTATAGGTATTTGAGGTAGTCACTAATGATCTTCTGGATTCCGGCAGTGTCTATTGTTATTTTACGTTTTTCGTTACTAATTTCATTAATATGGGTCTTTTGTTTCATTTTTGGTAAAATTGGCTAAGAGTGTGTCTATTTTGTTTAGTTTTTGGAAGAACTAGCTCTTTTGTTTCATTGATTCTTTGTCTCAATTTCATTAATTTTTGTTCTGATACTTATAATTTCCTTCCTTTTCTAGTTTTGGATTTAGATCATTCTTGGTTTTGTAGCATGTTGCTTTGCTAGTCCTTCGTTATGGAAAGGGGATGTTTACCCTGTGTGATTTCATATTGAAGCATTTAACTTTTGTTTTGATTTTGACAGGTTTCATAGCTAATTGTTTGCCTTCAGTCTTACAGGAGACTTAATACATGGACTTTTCAGCAATACTTGAAACGTTAAGACTTTTGCAACTTTTGGAGATGAAGTAAATGCATTTTGCATAATGAGATAGATATGAGTCTTTGTGAGGCCAGAGGTGTAATGTTATAGTTTACATGTAAATGTCCCCCATGTATCATTTGCAGAGGTGTGGCCTGGTCAGAGGGTGGCAAGTCACTGTGGACATGACCTGGAAGGGTATCTTCTTGTTCCAGGCTCCACCCTTTTCTCTCTGTCGTCATACACTATGAAGTGAGCAGCTTTCCTCCACCCAATCCCTTCAATGATACAATTTCTGTCTTAGAGCCAGCTGATTATGGATTGAACCCATAGAAATTGTGAGCCAAGATAAACATCTCTTCCCTTAAGTTGTATGTGTTGGTATTTTGTGCCAGCAGTGGAAAAGCTAATACAATGGTATATGTATATATGTACAATTATAGAGATGTTTATTGCAGTACTTGTTATTAAAACAAAACTGGAAAAAACCATGAATATCCATAGGTAAAAGTATGGTTGCATAAAATAAAATATTTATTTTCTATGAGTTTTTTTGGATCTATTAAAATTAATTAGATCCATGGCTCTGGGTGTAGCTCATTGTTAGCACTTATACCTAGCACGTCCAAGGCCCTTGGTTTAATTCAAAACACCAGAATAACATGAATTAGATCCATAGAATCAACACTAAAGAAATTTTACAATGTTTGTATATGATAGGGCAAGCTGAAGAGTGATATGTGTAATATGTGCTCAGTTCCATAAAAATGAGGGAAGAGGAGATTTATGTACATCTGAGTATGCAAGTAAATAATAAAGATTGTGTATATGGGGGAGGGAGGGGGGAGAGAGAGAGAGAAACAAGAGCACTAGCATAGAAGAATGTGAAATGTAAAACAAACAGGTACTTATCTGTTATAGTTAAAATGGAGTATAAAATGAGGATACAGTTGACTTTATGCACTGCTACAATATTTTCAGTTTTTAAGTGCACACACACATACACAGACAGAGATTTAGTATCGCTTATCTG
Source organism: Hystrix cristata (assembly GCA_004026905.1). Classification (NCBI taxonomy): domain Eukaryota; kingdom Metazoa; phylum Chordata; class Mammalia; order Rodentia; family Hystricidae; genus Hystrix; species Hystrix cristata. The sequence continues at coordinate 29,924 of PVJO010011863.1, read as the reverse complement.
AAATATTTGGGACCAGAAATGCTTTGGATTTCAGATTTTGGAATATCGACATATACATAATCAGCTATATTGCTGATGGGACCAAAATCTAAGCAGAGAATTCATTTGTCATCTATCTATCTCCTGAAAACAAGTTTATATCATGTTTAATAACTCATGAGTGAATCAAAGTTTAATCATGAAAATGTTTCCATTTGTGGTATCATGTCAGTGCTCAAAAACTGCTGGATTTTGAAGCATTTCAAATTCTGGATTAGAAATGCCCAGTCTTTGTACAAAGGTGATAGAAATATATGGTGAATGCTTAAATTTTTAGAAAAATTTATAACAGTATAGGACACATTGCCATTAATCCTCCTCAAAACACACCTTCCCACTTCCAATTCATTTATCCCATTGTTATTAGTATTTTCTGAAGCACTTCTGGAAGTTCCCATAGATGTGTTCATGAGGTATAATAAAAAATTCAGTGAATGTTGCTGTACATCCAATGGACAGGCAAGCTTATAAACACACTATGATGTATCCTCATTTACTTTATTGACCAGATTTGGCACTCTATGACTTCTCTCTCTTCCCTAAAGTCTAAATAACTGTGACAGGTAAACATTTTTAATTGATTCAGAACATCAAGGCATCCAGGACAGTATAACTAAAAACACTCACAAAAAAGAACTTTCAGAGTTGCTTCAGAAAGTGGCAAGAATGATTGGATAAGTGTGTTTGAAGTGAGAAAGGGTAATTTAAGGCGATTATTGGCAATGTCTTTTACTGTAGTAATTTTTAGAGATTTAACATTCACCATATTTTTTATCATAACTCATATACACACATACACATACATGCACATACAGTTCTTTTAGCTATTCTTTTCTTTTCTTTTTTGGTAAAATTCAGTGAAGTTCAAAAAATAAAGGAGAAATAAGTCCCATTAGACTATAGCAAGTCACTTGACCACTTTGGGCTTCAGTTTCCTTATATATAATAGGAAGGAATTGTACTACATGGGCTCTAACATTCCTCTAATAGTATAACTCCTACTTAGTTCCACTTTGTGCAAAAAAATGCCTTTCTGGTTTATTTGACTCTCTTTAGACACTTATACATTCACTATAGAATCCTTAAGAAGCATTTCAGAATTTATTTCTGGAGTAAGAAGTTTGATAGAGAATTCTGTTTATATCAATAATGGGAGTATATTAAAAGTACAACATGTGTCTAGTAAAGCAATCATAGTGATGTTATAAAAAGAAAATTTATTAGAGGTCAGAAGTTCAGAGTTTGACTCTAATTGGCCAACTTTTGTGTAAGTGACCTTCTGTAGCCTCATCTCCTTTTGTCAACTGATAGGGTTCAGAAAGTGGAGATACGGTCTTCTTCCAATACCCCTGTACTTGAAGGATGAACAAGACTGAATTACTCAGCTATCTTTAGGGTGTGTGTGTGTGTGTGTGTGTGTGTGTGTGCGCGCGCACGAGTGCGCACGTGTGTTCATACACATATCTTTCACATTTTATGCTACAGTAAACTAGTTTCCAAACCAGTGGGCTACAGCAGCACTCTGGGATGCTGTGCGGGGCTACTACTGTATAAACATATTGGTATTTTGTTATACAGTCACAAATTAGTCTGAAGGAGTCTGGAGCAGCTAAAATACTCAGAATAAGTCCTCCAATCATTTCACTGTGCCATATTATCAATTTCTACATATGATATTATGTGGGAAGATAATTGTTGTTGACTATTATGCATTGTGAAAATATTAACTGATCTTATTTAATTTTGAATTTTTCCTTTGCAAAGACTGCTATGTCTTTGGTTTTAAAAAGGTATGTTTATTACCCTTTACTCAATATAAAGATTCTGCTGATCAGAAGCAGGAACTGTTCTTTAGATCCTTTAATTGATGTAGTCTTTTCCTAAAGTGTTGAAAAGAAGCTGTTCGCTTACCTATCACACTCCATGAGAACAGGGAAATGTGTTTATTTTGGTTACTTTACTATTCCCAGCACGGTGCCTCACAAAGTTAGATACTTAGCAAATATGCGTTGAATGCCCAAATAAATAAATGAATTGTACTAAACAATATTCCCAACCAATACCAATTTTAACTAGTGAAAAACTTTGAAGTTTGTGACAAGAAAAGAGAAGATTCAAACTGGCACCCTTGAACTAATAACACCAGCCAACCAAGTGAGGTAACTGATTAAATAGATGGATGTTTTACCTCAAAGTATGTGCAATATTTGCATTTTTACTGCTAGAGCTCTATTAAAGTTAAGGGATTCTTCAGTTTAGAAATGAGATAAAAGGACTCTACATTCTTGTGACAACATTGCTCTCAGTTAATAATGAGGAGATTTTAAATGTTATTCTTAGTTCAACAAACAAAATAATCTTTGTGTCTTATATCTTTTTTTTTTTTTTTGCAGTGCTGAGGATCAAACTCAGAGCTTTGGGTTTGCTAGGCAAGCACTCTGACCTCTAAGCTAAATCCTCAGCCCTGTGTCTTATATCTAAAATGCTTCTAAAACACATTTTTCAACACAGGGTCTTGCTATGTAATTCAGGCTGACCTCAAACTTATAGTGATCATCTTGCCTCAGCCTCCCGAGTGCTGGGATTACACATGTGGACCACTCTGCCCAGCAGTAAAACACATTGTTGAGTACTTTGCTGTAATGTCTAATCTCCATTCATAGAATGTAAAGAAGACTCTCTAAAAGTTTAGCCCCTCTCCTTACTTCGTTCTGCTATCTGATAAAGTTCATATTGAAGAATATCCCACTTACACATGCACCTTTCACTCCATGGACATACAGGATCGGCTTACTCAGCCATTTTATGAACACATCCCCACTGCTACCCAATTCACGTCTACCTTCCTGGGATTACATGTAGGCAGGCATAAGTCCCCCGAGGCCTATGACAGTTTATTGCAGACTGCTTGGAAAATCAAAAAGAGAAGCTAAGGGTAATATAATATAAATAGAGAATAAGTAAAAGGCAGAGATGGATGGAAAAGAAACTGGTTTAGATATTATACATATTTGAAAAGATGGCTGGAAAAAAAGACATGGAAAATACAAGTTTTCATGTTAAAACTCTAGAGATAAGACACTAGACATTTCTAACTTTGGATGTGCACCAGAACTAAGTCTGGACAAATGTATCCTCCTTTACATATTGCTGTAGCCAGAGCGAAACAATTTCTTCCATAGCCAAGTATGGAATAAATAGACTACAAAATACACAGAGCAGATTATACAAATATTGATTATAAAAGGAAACATTTTTCCAATACATCGAACATCTTCTTTCAGGATTTACTTGAAACTTTGTATAAAAAGCAAGAGTTGACAACACATTCAAAAGCATTCAGGAATCTAGCTTTTGGTTCTGGCTTTTTATCCTAACACTTAACTTATTATAGTAGTTCAGAAAGAAGGGTCAATAGCCAAATTTCTAGTAACGAATTACCTGTGACCTTTGTTAACTTACTTGCTGAGTATTCAGACATTTCTTCCATAAGATGGAGATAATTATATATAACTTACATGTCATTTGTAATGATTGAGTTAATCTACATACAGTACTTAAAACATAGCCTGGGATATAGCAAGTACACAATAAATGTTAGCTGTTATGATTATTATTAGTTGTGAAATGTAAGAAATATTAAGTATTATGATGGGGCAGAGCAAGATGACAGCTGAAAGTGTCTCCCCACAGACAAAGCAAATTCAATAGCTATCTATGCATCAAACCACCTTCACAAGAGTTACAGCACCTAGGTAAAAGACAACAGAGTATTCTTTTAGTATAACAAAACAAAAAGACACACAGCATTGAAGAAGGCAGGAAAGAAGGAATTGCCCATATCACCCCTCTCCAAACTTCAAGAAGCAAAGGGACTGCTGCTACCACCCCTCCTCCAAACTTGAGTAGTTGAGTGGGAAGCAAGACTCCACTCACTGGAACAGAGGGCAAGAAATCTAGCACAAGACTTTGTTTTGGAGCTCAGTACCAAGCCTGCTACAGCAAGACTCATCAACGAGCAGAAACCAAAGGCCCTATATGCAGGCCAGAGTTCACAACGAAAGCCTTCAGACTTGCTGTGACATTAGATCCATGGATACCTGTGTATTTGTGGGATAGACTGGAGTGTTGGCTTGCATCATCGTCAGCTATGGAGTGGGCCTAGGGTACACACCCACATGTGACTACTTGTCCCTGTGGTTGGGAAACCGAGGCATGACCCAGCTCAGCACCTGTTCAGGTGGCCAAGAGTTTGCCTTTACCCACACTACTCGAACCTCTAGTGGCGTGGCAAGGAATAAGACCTCATTTGCTGAAAGTAGGACAGGGTACTAACCACAAGACTTTCCCTGGAACTTAGAGCTGAGCTGGTAAAACCTAACCCTAGACAAATCTAATGACTTCTACCTCCACCTATAGCTCAGGTGCCAGGGAAAGAAACATGCCCCATTCTATTGGACTTCTCTTCTGGCCAACATCACCTGTGGCTGTTTTCAGGTATCTTGGGCCACAAGTCCACCTCAGTAAGTGGCGGCCCATAGCAGTTTGGGCCTTGGTCTTCAACCACTGCTATCTTGGGCTTGCCAGGCTGTGTGTTCAGGTTGTGAATAGGTTGGCCACACTGATGGCCAGAGGCTACATGTAGGATCCCTGGGCCTGGTCCATTGACAGTGATTCTGCTCAAAGCTGGGTAGAATCCTGCAGTGTCTGACCACAGTCTTACCCTGATACAAGGCAAAGGCTTGCAGGCACAGACTTCTCTTTCTAATTACTCACCTGACTAATTCTGAACACAAACCAGCTATAGATTTGGGAAATAGCTGGATTGCCCTCTACTGCTGAAACAATGATAACAGACCTAAACTGACTCCCAACAAACCTGGGTGTGGGTGCCACCCAGTGCTGAAGTAGTAGAAGTGACTGTAGACTCAGAGGAAAAAAAGAAGCCTGCCAAGAATTTCTGGAAAGACAGGCACAAACAAAGCCAAATCAGAAAGTCTGAAATGGGGGGGTAGAAAAAAAAAGAATGTGGATCAGTGAGCAACAACAACTCAATGTCTCTGAGACTCAGAATCCAGACTCTAGAAAACAATAAATTGGAGAAGAAACAGAGAAGTAGTTCCCCAGGACCAAGAGGAATCTGACCAAAAAAAAAAAAAAAGTAAGAGGTACAGAGAAATTGAAGAAACAGAATACAATGCAGAGAAGGGAAGGGACTGTCTGTACTTTCTCCATGGATCATGGCTGCCTGTGGCTTGCTGCAGCTTGCAAGACAAAATGAAAGGGCATGTTTCTTCCCAGAGTAAAATGCTGCAGCAGAATGGACCAGACCAGCAGTAGCTGTCATCTGCAAGGAGAGCACAGGACTCTGCTTCCCAGTGAGCCCTGCTGCGGGCAACAGCTTATGAATGACTCTAGTACAAGCATGAGCAATACCCAGCAGAGAGTGCTTGGTTAGACACCATCCCAGGAAAGGGTTGTTTCCACCCGGGACCCAGAGTAACCACTTCATTACACTCCATGGCCCCCAGGGTCATACAACCAGAGCAAAAGAGTGAGAGACAGTCACAAGAAACACTCAAGGGTCAGAGAGTAGTCTGGAAAGAGAAACCCTAAGGGGTCTGAGCTAAAGGACGCAGGCCCTACTCCCACAGTCAGAGGCCAGCTCCAGCCTGGGTTACCCCAGATTTGAAAGTCACAACATTGGTACCCTTGTCCTGCTGCCCTCTAGTGCCTGCATCCAGCATGGATCTGGCATCTGACTGCCTTCTTTATCTACCAGCAGGAGCTCTGACACATCTTGATTTGGACGCTGCCCCAAAACTACAGATCCTGGAAGAAAAACACACATTCAAAATCACAGAGAAGTTTCTTTTGTTCTTTTCTTTTCTTTTCTTTTCTTTTCTTTTCTTTTCTTTTCTTTTCTTTCTTTCTATGAGTGTTGTATGGAATTTTTTTCTTTCTTTTTTCTTCTTCACTAGATTATTGCAGTTTGGGGAATTTCCCTTGTCCTTTTCCTTTTTTCTTTTGTTTTCCTGTCTCTTTTTCTTAATTTTTTGTTCATTATTTTTCTCCCTTTTTAATTTTGTCCCTTTAATTTTTTTCTTTCTTAATTTTATTCTTCATATAATTTATTTTTCTCTATTTTATCACCATTACTCATCATGTTTTTTTCTGTTACTTTTACCTAGTTCTAGAAACATCCATCTACCCCTATTAGGATCCTTTCTCCCACTCCTCTCTTTCCCTTCTCATGTCATGTACTTTAAGGTTTATAAATTTTTTCTTCCTGCATTCCTCTGTTCCCAACCACTTATATATTTAATAGTGGAGATACTAAGCTTTATTGATCTTTAGATAGTTGACTCTCTAAAATTACAGTGAAAGTTTTTCTACCATTAGTAGAGATAAAGCTGTCACATTTAGTGCATATTAGCTGTGGATCAATACCTGGGCTGTCATGATGTTCACACTAAAATTGTGGATGTTTTTTCTCTAAGATTAATAATGGCACATAATCGGTTCTTATGATATGTTAATACCCAACTTGTCTTGGATGATATTACTGCAGCCAATTTGCTTGATATTGGTCATACAACTGTTGTTATTAATGCATTTTTCTTTGTGAGCCAGCACCCATATTACATTTTTGCCATTGCCAATACAAGGATACGTTTTCAGAGAACTTCATGTTCGGCTAATTGCACTGCATCCTCCCCTGCGAATTAACTCATGTGGTCAGATCATAAAACAGAGACAAAGGACTATAGTTAGCCACATCCAAATTACATCACTAGAAAGTGACTAACTAAAAAGGCATACATGGTAGCATCAATGTCATTACACTATAAATGCCCACAACCTGTAGCCAAAACAAATAAAAAACAATAGAAACATAAAAAAAATAAGGCAACAAAATGTTTCCTAAAACTTATAACTCCCCGAAGACAATCCAAAGGTATTGAAAGGAAGAACAGCATAAGCAACACACCCAAATTACTCAAAAGGATAACAGAGGAAGTTGGAAAACAGATCAAAGAAATATTCAGCAAGATCAGAAAAATATAACCAAACAGGTAATGGAAGTAATAACCAAAATGATCCAGGAGTTTTCAGAAGACACTAATAAAAAGCTAGATAATCCAAGACTTAGCTATTACAAATTGTGTTGCTATGAACATGGTTGTGCATACATCCCTGTGGTATGACGATTCCAGTTCTTCTGGGAAGATTCCCAGTAGGGGAATAGCTGGATCGAATGGAACCTCTAGTTCTAGTTTTTTGAGGAATCCCCATACTGATTTCCACAGTGGCTGGACCAGTCTACATTCCCATCAATGATGGAGGAGGGTTCCTTTTTCCCCACAGCCCTGCCAGCATTTGTTATTGGTTGATTTTTTCATAAACGTGGTTCTTTCTGGAGTGAGATAGAATCTTAATGTTGTTTTGATTTGCATCTCTCAAATGACTAGTGATGTTGAACACTTAAATGCCCAACAACCAATGAATGGCTAAAGCAAATGTGGTTTTTCTACACAATGGAGTACTACACGCCATAAAAAAGGATAAACTAGAGTCATTTGTATGTAAATGGATGTTCCTTGAGAACATACTATTAAGTGAAATAAATCAGACACTCATGAATACACATCAAATTGTTTCTCTGATATGAGAAACCATGGCTGTAAAAAAGGATGAAGAGGTGTAATAGACATAAAAGGAAGATAATGTTCAAAGGAGAGGAGCATTGGAGGGAGAGAGGGAGGAGAAGCAGGAAGGGAAAAAAGGGATAGAAAAAGGAAAGGGAATTTATGGAGAAATGTGAATGAATCTGCTGTAAATAGGGGTGGAGGGAACAGAGGGGAGGGGTGGGGAAGAAGGGGGAGAACCAAGATGCATCATGTACAGGTACAAAATAAATGTGATGAATGTGACTATTATATGTACATTGTACCAATACATGTTCTTGGTTAAAAATAAAAAAAAAATTAAAAAAAGCTAGATGATCTAAACAAAAACATACAAAACATGAATCAGTTTAGCAAAGAATCAGAGTCCATGAAAAGGTTTCAATCAGAAATACAGGAGATTATTCCCTTTCCCATTTGAATACTTTCTTCCCTTTCCCAATATAATACATTTTAGTCTTTATTTACACTTTCAGTTTCTCACACCAGAGGAACAACGGAGGGGGAAGGGGAAAGGAACAGAGGGACGAGAGAAATAAGAAATGGAAGGAAAAAATGGAAACGAAGCTTTTGTAAATAAGGAGGGAGGAAGTAGTGAAGGGAGAGGAGGGGAATGGGAAAAAAGAAGCAACAAGATATATCATGTACAGGCACAAATCCCCTATGATGAATGTTATCACTGTGTACATCTATAATGTACCATTAAAATAAAAATTTAAAAAATGAAATACAGGAGATTAAAACTTATATTAACAGTATGAGTGGCAGAAGCAACCAATGTGGGGACAGAATTTCAGAACCAGTAAGGCACATAGAACCCTGAATAGCCATAAACCAAAAGAGAATGTCTCCACGCCACAAAATACTCAAAATACCAGAAGTTCATCACAAGGACACAATCTTAACAGCTGTTAGAGAAAAGCAACAAATCACCAGAATTACACCAAACTTCCCAATGCAAACTATAAAGGCCAGGAGGGCTTGGAGTGAATTGTTTCAATACCTAAAAGATAACAACTTCTGACATTAATTTATATATCCTGCAAAACTTTCTTTTAAAATTGGTGAAGAAGAAACAAGGTATTTCCATGAGAAGCAGCACATTTCAAAAAATTCATGATCACCAAACCAACATTACAAAAAACTACAAAGGATATGCCAATAACTCAAAATGAGTGAATTCACCTCATTCACCTGGCAGGATGAGAAGCTAAGCAAAAGGGGAAAAAATAAGGAAATCAGCAACAGAAAAGTAATGCAATGAAAGGAATAAGTCAATATACTTCAGTAATAATTGTAAATGTGAGTGGTCTCAACTCCCCAATCAAAACACAGACTGACAGAATGGATCAAGAAACAAAACCCAGCAATATGCAATATAAAAGAAACTTATTTAATTCAAAAAGAAATCTCTATATTAAAATTCAAAGGATAGAGAACAACATTCCATGCAATAGGAATACAGAAAAAAAGCAGGAGTAGTTATCCTAATTTCATACAGAGTGGATTTTAAGCCAAAACTTATCAGAAGAGACAATAAAAGTCACTACATATTGGTTAATGGAACAATTCAACAGGAAGAGATAACAATTATAAACATTTATGTGGCAAACACCAGTGTACCTAACTTCATAAAACAAACACTACTGGACATGAAAAATCAGATAAACCTGCTGATAAGCATGTTTAAGTAAATGTAAAAGAACTGCAATTCTATCATGCATATTATTGAGTAACATTACAATAAAACTAGAAATCAGTAAAAAAAAAAAAACAGAGAAACTATGCACACACATAGAAATTAAACAAGGCCCTCTTGAATGATCAATGGGTATAAGAAAAAATTAAGGAAGAAATCAGTTTCTACAATCAAATGATAATGCCAGTAAAAACATACTGGAACCTATAGAACACAATGAAGGCAGTTCAAAGAGGGAATTTTATAGCACTGAATGCTCACATCAGAAAAACAGTGTAAGTGCAAATAAATAACCTAATGATGCATCTTAAAGTCTTGGAAAAATCAGAAAAAAACAAATCAAAATTCATTTTTTTTAATTTTTAACTTTTTAACAAATCAAATTTAGCATGAATAATTATAAACATTAGAGCAGAAATAAATGAAATTGAGACTAAAATAACAATAAAATGAGTTAATAAATTGAAGATCTTATTCTTTGAAAGATTAAACAAAAAGTTACAGCCTTAAGCAACCTGAGTAAAACAAGGAAGGAAAGTCTCAAATCCATGATAAAATAACAGTGGGTTCTGGAGAAATCCAGAAGTTCATTGGTAACTACTTTGAGAACCTGCAGCCTAATAAAATGGAAAATTTAGAAGAAATGGACAGATTACTAAGTGCACATGAACTATGAAAGTGGAACCCAAGGAGATATAAAAATCTTGCACATTCTAATACTGTTAATTATATAGAAGACGTTCTTAAACAACTACCAAATAAGAAAACCCCAGGTCCCAATGGATTTGCTGTCAAATTCTACAAAAATTTTACAGAAGATCTATTGCCAATACTCTTCAAAATTTTAATGAAATGGAAAACAAAACAGTCCTCCCAAATCAATTTCTGGAGTCAGCCATTACCCTGTTTTTAAAACCAGAAAAGGACCTAATCAAAAAAGAGATCTATAGGCCAATCTCTTTAAAGAACACAGACACAAAAACCCTCAACAAGATATTGCCAAATAGAATACAGTACATCATAAAAAAGATAATATATCATGACAAAGTAAGCTTTGACTCAGGGATGCAGGGATGGTTCAACAAGTGCAAATCAATAAATATAATACACCACATAAAAAGAAGCAAGGACAGAAAGGAAAATATCATCTCAATAGACACATAAAAAGCATTTGAAAAAATCCATCCATTCATGATAAAACACTAAAAATATAGAAGGTCCTTATCTCAATCAGATGAATGTCATTTATGACAAACCAACAGCCAGCATCATATTAAATGGATAGAACCTGAAAGCTTTCCTATAAAACAGGAACAAGACAAGAATATCTGTTATTACCACTTCTGTTCAATATTGTTCTTGAAATGTTAGCCAGATCAATCAGGCAAGTCAGATAAATAAAAGGGATATGACTAGAAGAGGAAGATGTCAAATTATCATTATTTGCAGATGACATGATTCTTTACATAGAAGTCTCCAAAACCTCTCTACTAAAAGACTCCTAGATTTAAAAACCAAATTCAATAGTGCAGCAGAATACAAAGTCAACACTTAAAAATCAATAGCGTTTCTGTACACCGATAATAAACTTACTGGGAGAGAAATTAGGGAAATCACACTTTTTATAATAGCAGCAAGTAAAATGAAGTTTTAGGAATCAATCTAAACATGGAAGTGGAAGACTTCTACAATGACAATTACACCACCCTGAAAAAAGGGGTCAAAGAGGGTATCAGAAAATGGAAAGATATTCACTTTTCCTGGATAGACAAAACCAGAAAAGTCAAAATGGGTGTACTTCCAAAACTCTTATACAGATTTAATGCAATCCCAGTCAAAATACCAATAGTATTCCTCACAGAACTAGAGAAACCAATTCCAAAATTCATATGAAATCAGAAGAGACCCAAAGCACCACAAGCAATTTTGGACAACAACGGAAGGGCAGGAGGCATCACAATCCCAGACTTCCAGTTATACTAAAAAGTACAGTATTAAAACATCATTATATTGGCAAAAAAAAACAAAAACAAAACACCTGACTTGTGGATAAACAGAACAGAATAGAGGATGCACAGAGAACTCCGGGTACACTCAGCTACCTTCTTCAACAAAGGCACCAAATACTTTTGCTGGAGGAAAGATAGGCTCTTTAACAAATGGTACTGGAAAAACTGGTTTTTCACATGCGAAAGACTGAAAAGAATACATATCTCTCACCATGTAGTAAATTAAAAACAAAATGAATCAAAGATCTAAATATTAAAATAGAAACACTAGGGGCTGGGGCTTTAGCTCAGTGGGTTAGAGTGCTTGCCTAGCAAGTGCAAGGCTTTGAGTTTGATCCCTGGCACAAAAAAACAAAACAAAACAAAAAAAAAAAAAACACTAATCTTTTGGAAGACAAAATAGATACAACTCTTGAAGACACAGACATAGGCAAAGACTTTCTGAACCAATCCTCAGTTCACAAGAAATAATACCAAAAATCAACAAAGGGGATCTTGTCAAATTGAAATCTTCTGCACAGCAAAGGAAACCAACAGAGCAAAGAGAAAAGCCACAGATAGGGAAAAAACTTTTGCCAGCTACTTATCAGACAAAGGACTAATATCTAGAATATCTTAAGAACTGAAATAAGTTAGAGCCCTCCAAATTTAAAGATCCACTGAAAAAAAAATGGGCATCTGAAATGAGTAGATGCTTCTCTAATGAAGAAGTACAAATGGCCAACATGAAAATTTTTCAACATCTTTGTATCAGGAAACAGATTAAAACAACACAGAGATTCCATCTCACTCTAAAAATAATGGCTATATTCAAGAAATCAAGTAACAGATGCTAGAGAGTCTATGGGGAAAGAAGAACTCTTCTCCATTGCTGTTGTGAGTGCAAGTGTGAACTGGTACAACCACTATGGAAATCAATATGAATATTCCTCAAAAACTAAAAATAGAAATTCCATTTGACTCAGCTATTCCCCTACTAGGCTAGGCATTTTCCAGATAATGTTAAAGACATCATACTACCATGATACATGCATACTCATATTTATAGCAGCACAATTCATAACAGCTAAATCTTGGAAGTATCCTAAATTCCCACAACAGATGAATGGTGTTATGACTGGTATCTAGATGTACCCCCAAAGCCTCATAGGGTCATAGGCAGGGCTCTTCGAAGGTGGCTGGATCTAGGGTGTGCAATGCTAGGATTAAGGGTGTTCCACCGTGGGTGTGAGTGCCATCTGCCCTAAAGTCCGGTAGCCTAGACAGAATATAAAGGGCAGAAAGAGGGCTGCTGCCATCACTTGCTGCTTGCTGCCTTTTGTCTGCCCTGCTTTGCCATGGACTGCTTCTCCTCTGCGATGCCCGTCTATCATGCTGCCTTGCCTTGGAGCCAGCTAAGTGTGAACTGAAACCTCTACTGACCGTGAGCTACAATAAATCTTTCCTCCTTTAACTTTGGTTGTCAGGTGTTTGGTCTCAGCAATGAGAAAAGTAACTAAGACAAATAGATAAAGAAAATGTGTTAACTACACACAATAGAGTGTTACTCTACCATAGAGAAGGATAATCTTAAATCATTTGTAGGAAAATGAATGTACCTTGAGACCATAATGGAAGTGAAGTAAATCAGACACACAAGCTTAAAGATCACATGGTTTCTTTTATATGAAAACCCAATATATAAAGAAAATACAAAATAAAGGATAGAGAATGGGAAATAGTGAGATGGATCTTTAGCATATGGGGAGGGAACCAAAGATGGAAGGAGGAGAGGTGGGAGGGGAAGAAAATGAGATTAAAAACAGAGGGATGCCATGAAGTGCTGCATAAATGCACCAAGTTCCTACAAGGAATGTGATCATTATGTACTACAAATACGTGATATAATTTATATAATATAAGATATATAATATAAAGGGGTTCAAGAGATATAGGGAAGGGAGAGTGAGGAAGCAGAAGGGGTTGAAAAAGAATTTAGAAATGTTTAAACAAACCAAATATTTAGATTACTGGGGTTCAACAAGAACTTGTAAATTCCAAAATGGTACAAAACTTATTTAAAGAAAAAAACAAGAGAAAATGTCCCAAACCTAGAGAGAGATACAAATATCCAGGTAGGGGAAGGTCAAAGGTCACCAGTCAAATTTAACACACAAAAAAATGGAGAAATATCCCTTCTTCGTGTATTTGAAGAATCAATATTATTAAAATACTGTATCTACAAAGCAATCTACCAATTCAATGGAATCCCTATCAAAACACCAGTAACATTCTTCAAAAAACTAGAACAATTCTAATTTTTGTGTGTGTGGTTTTTGTTTTTGTTGCTGTTGTTGTTGTTTGGTGCTAGAGATCAAACTCTGGGCCTTGTGCTTACTAGGCAAGCACTCTACCACTTCAGATAAATCCCCAACCCTGACAATCCTAATATTTATATGGAACCACAAAATTAAACTGAATACCCAAAGCCATCTTGAGTGAAAGGAACAAAGTAGAGTGCACTACACTACCTGACTTCAAAATGTACTGCAAAGCTACTGTTTTAATTACTTTTCCCTCATTGCTGAGACAAAATACCCAACACCCAAAGTTAAAGGAGGAAAGGTTTACTGTAGCTAACAGTCTATAGAGGTTCCAATCCATAGTTGGCTGGCTCCAAGGCAGGGTGGCACAACAGAAGGGCATCACAGAGGAGAAACAGTCCTTAGGGCGGGTGAGGTACACCCAACGTAAGGCAGCCTTAATCCTAGCATCGCAGCATGAATCAATCCCAGCATCGCACACCCTAGATCCAGCCATCTCCGAAAAGCCCCACCTATGACTGTATGAGGTTTTGCAGAGATACCTAGATACAAGCCATAACAGGTACAATAATCAAAAAGCATACTAATAGCATAAATATAGATGTATAGACAAATAAAAGACTATAGAAAGCATAGAAATGAATCTACACACCTATGGTCAATTGATCTTTTAATGCTTTTATGAAAATAAAACAAAATTTCATAATCAAATAAGAGAATAACAATAGCTATTACACTGTGTATCATTATCTTCAAAGCAGATACTCAGAGTACAAGACATAAACCAAAAAGATTCTTAAAGTGTTAAGAACACATATTGAAGAATAGACAGCTTTTTCAATAAATTATGCTAGGAAAACTGGATATCCACATGAGAAAAATGAAACTAGACCCTTTTCTTTCACCAATTACAAAAGTCAACTCAAAATGGATTTAAGACATAAATGGAAGACCTGAAACTATGAAATTAATTAGAATAAAATGGAGGAAATGCTTCAAGACAGTGAGATGGGCAAAGAATTTTTGGAGAGCACCCAAACACCAAAGCAAACAAAATCATACATAGACAAATGGGATTATATCAGACAAAAACGTTTCTGTATAACAAAGAAAACGATCAACAGTGTGAAAAGATGATGGGGAAAACCCGAATGGGGGAAAATATTTGCACACTCTACATCTTACAAAGTGTTGATATCCAGAATATACAAAGAATTCTAAAACCTCAAGAGAAAAAAAAAAAACAAAAAACAGAAAAGAAACAAAACCAAAATGGGCAATAGTCCTAAATGCATATTCTTCAAAAGAAGACAAATGGCAATCAGGCATATTAAAAAAATGTTTAGCATCACTAATCAAAGAAATTCAAATTAAAACTACAAAATGAGATACCATCTCACTTCAGGAAGAATAGGTATTATTTAAAAAAAAATACTGAAGGGGCTGGGGATTTAGCTCAGTGGTTAGAGTGCCTGCCCAGCAAGCACAAGGCCCTGAGTTGGATCCCCAGCACCAAAAAACAAACAAACAAAAAAAAAACCCACTAAAACTAATAAGTGCTGCTAAGAATGGGGAGAAAATTGAATCCTTTTACAGTATTTATGGGAATATCAAGCAGTACAGTCATTATGGAAAATAGCATGTAGGTTCCTGAAAAAATTAAAACTAGAACTACTATGTGAGCCAAGAATCCCACTACTAGATTCAAAGAAAATTAAGTATGTTGAATAAACACCTGCACATTACTCAAAATAGCAAAGAAAATGGAAAATGGAAGTGTGCATCAACTGATTAATAAAGAAAATATGGTACATGTATACAATGAATTCTATTTAGCCATAAAAATAATTAAATCCTGTCACTTGTGACAAAATGGATGGAACTGGAGATCATTATATTAATAGAAATAAGCAACACACAGAAATACAAATACTTAATCGTCTCACTCAAATGTGGAATCTAAAAGAGTTGACCTCTTAGAAGTTGAGATTAGAACGGTTTTTACCAGAAATTGAGGAGAGAAAGCAGGGAAAGGAGGAGGAAAGCATGCTCCATTGGTACAAAGTTACAGTTAAATAGGAGTGAGAATCTCTGGTGTCCTATCACACAATAGGGTAATTAGAGACAACAATAAGGCAGTGGGCATCGCAAAACAATTAGAAGAGACAATGCTCAATGTTCTCATCACAAAGACACAATAAATGTTTGGGGAGATAGATATGTTTAACCTGATTTAAACATTACACAGTGTATACACGTTCTGAAACACTGTACATCAGCCCATTAATATGTAGAATTGTATGTTTTTATTTATCAGTTAAAAATAAATTTAATTCTAAAAATACATTTTAAAATTATTCAGGGAGAGCTGGGAAAGCCCTTGCTTCTCTACTCTTGGTCCGTTTTGTGAGAAAGAGGGAGGGCTGGCATTTCCTGGGGAGTTAATCACTCTGATTTAATGAGGATAGTGATGTCCAGAAACATGAGGAATGGAAAAAGAGTTTAGCAGAATGGCAAGATGAGATAATAGAATGTACTACTATGGAGGAAGGCTGATTACCTGCATTTTACCTCTAGCTAATAACTCTTAGGCTGCTCAACTCACTTTCCTCACCCATATAATTGCAGTAAAACCTTCTTACTTTCTCTTTTCCTTGGCTTCTCTGAACCAGCACTGTATCTTACAGAGGTGCCTTTAATGGGGCGGGGGGTGTGTCATTGCAGAAAAGAGCAAGAATTAAGAAAATGGAATCTTTGTTAACTGCATAATTTTGGACTAGTTACATCTTCCTATGCTTTTTTCAGTATTAAATGAAGACAATAGCACTCACGTCACAGAGTTGCATTAAAATTTAAATGAGATAATGTAGGGACTAATCCCAGTACAGTGGATGTATGATACATCATAACTTCTTAATAAATACAAAGGAGATTTATGATGGCATGAAAGACTCCAATAAATTATCTATGTCTATGTTTATGTGTAATAAATATCATGTTCCATTTTGTCTGTTACAAGATAGTCTTCATTAAGAAAAACAATAAAGGGAGTATGGATAGTTCAGAAAATGCTTTTGGTGTTTATAGGTGAGTTTCCCTACATGTGAAAATGGGGTGGCTTCCAAATACAAAATTACCTAACAGCTGTGGGGGTTATGGTTCAGGTTTCCCTGGGAACTGAAGGCCTTTAGAATCCTATAGAAACAATCAGCTCCATCACTTATATATACTTGGCTCCAACAATGTGCACAGTACCTGTACAAAAAACCTTGTCGGTCATCTCCACCTCCACCTCCACCTCCACCTCCACCATATATAAAACTGTGCGGTGTCTTGCCTGTTGTGGCTCAGAGCCAGCATAGACTATTCAGTCTTGTGTTAGGATCATGGGGACCCAAGCTAGCATATCATAGGTGAAGTATCATGGGTGGAAGATTATGTGGTTTATTCCCTGCTTCTGCACTAGGTCCATTCTCTGCCCTTCTCTATGTCTGGGGAACTGAAGACTATTGAGTCTATCTACTACCATTGCCCTTTTACTTCCATTTGAGTTCAAATTGTGAGGGAGGAGTTAGCAGCAAACCAGAGGGCAAGAGTTAAGAGGGGTTAGGGGAATGATCCCGCCCATTCACCCTATCTGCTATCTTTGTATGTTCCTCTAAGGCCGCAACTCTTAACAGACTCCCCTCACTCTTGCTAGGTTCAAGGGACACTGCTACTTGCCCTCCCTGCTGCAGGCCTAGGGATGATAATTGACAGCTTCCTCCCTTGTTGATTCCTGCAGTCCTGCCCATACCTGGGTAAATAAACTCTTCACTCATTCCTCTCCATTCAACCTTTGAGTATAATATGTTTCTAGCTAAACTTAACCTTAGCAGTGTTCACACGTGCTACACTAACCCATTTCTCTCCTTTGCATTCACTGCAATGTCTCTCATACTGTAAATCATGATAACAGTTGTTCCTTATCCTTTGTAAGTACTACTATTTGTAATGATGGATTTTTGTTCCTAAAAGTAAACAATATTTATGCACTCCCCAAATATTTATTGCATGTGTTATTTAAACCTTTACTTTTCTTTCCATTTGTTCTTATAAGCTGGGGTGGAGGGAGTTCTTGTTTTTAGCAGTTGGGGAAACTAAACTGCTTCTGACACCTGCTGAGAGAAATTTATGTAAACCAGGGTGTACAGGAGCCATACCTCTGAATTATTTAGTTTTAGATCTGCTGATTTATATTGAAATATTTAATACCAAAAGTTTGGAATAAAATCTCTTTCTTTTCCTTATCTCCAATCCTGCTCCTACCTGAGGTCAAAATGCATTTGACACCATGTTGAGTAGTTACCTTGTACCATACAACATCCGGCTCCTGATCGGACTTTTTAAAATCATCCATGTCTGGGCAGGAAATCTCCTTTCTTTTAGTGACTTCAGATTTTTCTAAGTAGCGGATCCTGCTATTATAGCACAGGCCTGATTCATTCTCTGCAACAGTCAAGGACATTGATACCTTCATGCAATATGTCGAGTTTCTGTAGAAACAGAGAAATAACAGAATGGCTTCATTGAATGTTTACAACTTTTTGTTCTCTATATATTTTAAGCATATTGACTTTTCCATTTAGAGTGTTGCCTAGAAATCAGAAACAACATCAGAAGAGTACACAGCAGTTTTCTATTTCAACTGACAGGATGAGATGAATAAAATGTTGATATGGACATCTGGCCATGAGGTAGCTACTGAACTACATAGGGGAGATGTAACCATCCACCAAACTGTAATACAGTCAGGCTTTTGTCCCACTGGCAAATATTATCACACTGAATATCTAAGAGTAAACTCTTGTGCTAAAGTTTCTTTTTTTTTTCTTCAAAGTTTCTATAACTATTGTAGCCACTTCTGCTCTTCCTCTGTGGTCATTCTTTTGCCAGCACTCCAGGGACTGTTGAGTGTTACCATGGGTTTCTAAGCCAACATTTCCTTTACACAAAACCGTATCAATATACAGAGGACACCTGTTTATCTACACAGCTTCTAAAGTTTATATTAAAATGTGCCAAAGATCAAATTTTGGGCTCCTATGAAGAAAAAAATCTAGGGTTTGGTAGGTAGGAATTAATTTTACTAAACAACAGTACCACTACAAAGTACTGTTGTGCTGAGTTTTGCAGTGCTGAGTTTTATCATTAGTCAAATTTAGAAATTGGGCATTTATTGGCTAATTCATTATGTGAGAGTATTTATAGAATAAAAGTTCTGCCATCCTCTATCATGGTTAGTGTTTTCTCCAAAATGTGAGTTCAAAAACACATATTTGATAAGCTACAAATTAATTAATTAATTAAATACTTTGCATTCGTTTCTCTATGTATACACCATGACTTTTGCCTGACCTGGACCAGAAGACGTCAACTACACAAAAGAAAATTGAAATGTGTGGGAAAGAGATCAGAAGTAGTTTGATAAGACTAAGAAGGACAACCATAAATCTTAGCAGTGTTTAATCTTACTTTATGGAAGACATTTCAGGACCATATCTGTTCTAAACATTAATGGATATGTGCTGCCAAAATGTAAAGTACAAAAGATAGGTATACAAAACCAATTATTTTTTCAAATACCAAGTGATGACAGTCCTAACAGATGGAATCAGCATGGAAAACATGAATTTTAAGATGACACCAGATGACTGGTACTACGCATATTATTTAATGCTCACTCACTGAATTTTCACACTATCCCAGACATCATAGAAAAAAACAACATACAGATAGATGTGTGCTTTGAGATTACAAACTAAGATAATAAAAACGACTTTTACTTAGGTTTCTAGTGAAGTTAACTACTAGCAAGTGTTCTCAACTATGCCTGGGCAAGTGTCATCTGAGAAAAATGGAAACAAAGTGCTCCAATTCTGAAGTTAAAATGCAACTTCATTATGCCATGTAGATTGTAGGATATTGTTTTTCTCTCTTCCTAATGTGGGTTCCTGAAACCCTAAGGGCATAAGTTATGCCTACTTGGGGCTTTCATTTTGTGTGTGTGTGTGTGTGTGTGTGTGTGTGGTTTTGTTTTGTTTCCGTTCTGGGGATTGAACTCAAGGACCTTGCGCTTGCCAGGCAAGCACTCTACCACTTGGGCTAAATCTCCTACCTTTATACTCTTGTCAGATGTTGGGCAACCTCTTTAAGTGCCATGAAGCTAAAGCCACTTTTAAGTAAAAGTTTCAGCAAAGCGGAATAAAGTTTGGTTCAATCAATTTAGCTCTTTGTTACCATGTTTTCAATACATCAGTGTTAAATATTTTAAAGTCCCCCTTCTTCTCTCTACAACTTCATATATGATCTGACTCATCATAACACTCTTTCTTCATTCATTAAGGTACAGCCACAATGGCATTTTTCTCTTCTTTGAATACACTAAGCCTATCCAAACCATAGGCCTTTGTACTCGCTGTCCTCTCTGACCCTCTTAGGTTTGTTTATTGGTACGTTTAAGCTAACTATGGCAAATAATTGGATACTCTATCCCTGGAATCAAAATGAATAATTGGTCCTCAACATTAGTTGATTAAATGTGTGGGCATCAAAAAGCACATGTGCAAGAGATATGTCATCTCTGTTATACTTTTGCATCAACCCCATATGGTACAACCTCCCCCTTTTTCTTTAGGTTCAGGTGTATGACTGCTCAAATATCAAGTTTCTTGTATAACTATGACCTAGATAATTTGTAGTTATTCTTGGACCTCTACTCAGGGAAGGATTAGCTAAGGTTTGTGCATCAGTATGTTGAGAAGGAACAAATATACTGGCTATAACCAGCAGGGAAGGAGGACTAGGGCAAGAACAGAGAAGGGGATAGCGGGAAGATAAACAGCCACATGTTTTAAAAAGTATTCGACACAGAAGAGAGGGAAATGCCTCTGCTGGATAACCAAAGTGTTCCAAACACTTGTTGTTACAGACTTTGATCACATCCGCCTCATGGTATTACTTCATATAGATAAGAGTCTTACTTGTGAAAAATCTTCCCATTCTTATGTTATACCCACATGGAAAGAGAACTGTTGGACAGAGGTCTCAATAGAAGGAATAGAATATCCAGTGCTGTGAAAGAAGCTCATAATCCCAAATGCAATTATCCCTGGGCAGAAAATAGAGTAAAATAAAGTAAAGGACAAATCTACTATAGTGGTTTCTTAACGAAGCACCAACTTTGAACTAGGACCCACTGGGTTTACTACCTTGGTGACTTGAGACAAGTTTTTAACCTTTGCGAGTCTCAGTTTCCTCACCTGAAAAATGAGAATAAGAAGCTATTTTTGATGGCTCCACTGGAGGTGGGAGTTAGGAATTCCTTTTATTATATAACCATGAGCAAAAATAGCTTTACATTTTTGTTTGAATGAATATAGTACCTGACCCCTCCAGACCACTGTAAGTGTTAAATGAAATAATGTACATGAAGCAACGAATACAGTATCTGGCACTTGGTAGGTATTCAATAAATGGTAGCCAGAATTAGAATTGTTAATATTACTAGTATCGTTGTATAGTATATATTGTTGATAAATAATAATTTGTACGTGATGTAATACTCACAAATAATGATGAGTATATTAAAAACAACACACAGGTAGCAATGGGTTAAGATAGGCCACTGGGGGAAGAGTGCTACTTAACAGAAAAGAGTTTGGACGAGGTCAAGTCTAGTACTAACAGCCACATGGATCTAAAAGGCTCAAAAAGATGCACTGACTTAGACAACAAAAATAAATGCATTGAGAGAGAGAGAGCAGCTAAGGCAGGAAGGAACTGCCAGGTACTATAAGTACTAGCTACTAGTCAAAGACCAGAACCTTGGAAGTCAAAGGGTGAGCAAAGTTCCACTAAACCCCTGGCAGCTTCTTAGACAAATGCCTTTTATTATAATAAAGCCTAGACCTCCAGGAAAGGTTTATAGGCACAAGGAAAGAGATGTTCTTATTGTCTATTCCCCAATCCTCCCAAAGTATAAATGATATAGGGGAGTGATGGTGAACCTTTTGAGCTCTCAGTGATGCATACAGCCCTCTGGGGCACATGTGCCATGGGTTCACCACCACTGATGTTAGGCCATGCCAGAAGCACTGGAACTAATTTGGGGTGGCCATAGGGCAGGGAACTCACCCTAGGGATGACTAATGGGTTAAAGGTGGAAACGTTTCAGTCCTTCCTAACCCTTAACCACGAACAATTTTAGCCAAGGGCCATGCACGTGTTCACTGCTGCTCTCTTCACAGCATGTTAATAACTGCTGACAAATTGCTTGTTAACCCATGAACAAGCCCTTATATGAAGTTGTTGATGATGACCAAGGTCCCTAGAACTCAAAGACAGGGCCTGGTTTGAGTCCTGCTGCCACTATATTTGACCTAGTGGAGATGAGATCAAGGCTTCCTGACAGTCTGAGACTAGGGTTGATTTTTATTAGTCATGTAATCCAGCCCTAGAGCAGTTCCTGCTAACAATCTTGAATTATTTAGATTTTATTTTGAAAAACGCTCTAGGCCAGTTCTATTTAAAATGTTTCCTGCAACTGAGACCTAAAAATGTTACTTTTCTTTCATTAGGTACAATTAGAGCTGTGCAAGGTTGAGTAGGCAGACTGACAAGAATGCAAGAGTAGGGATTGTACTTTTTTTCTCTTCCCTTTACATCCTGAGGAGGACAAGGAACACATTCAGGTTTAATGTAAGAAAAATGCCTTCACCATGATACTACAGCAAAGACTTAAAATTACTTGTATTTGTAATCTGTCCAAGTAGTGTCCTTCGGCATCCATACACTTTTGGTTCCAGGCTCCCTGCCCCCTCCTGCATACATGGAAATCTTCGGATGCCCAAGTCTTTTAAATAAAATGACATATTTGCATATAACTCATGCATATACTCCTATATGCCTTAAATCATCCCTAGATGATTTATAATCCTAATAAAATAGAAATGTTAAGTATGCTTTATCATCTAGAGAATAATGACAAGGGAAAAGTCTGTACATGTTCAGAACAGATGTAATTATTTTATTTCAAGTATATTTGACACATTGTTGAGTACACAGATGCAGAACCTACAAATATGGAAAGTTGACTTTTATTTCTTTCTCTATATATATTACTGTACTTAATTCTACCAAGAGCTAGGGAAATGGGCAGGTAGTTATCAACTAAGAGGAAAAGAACATAAACACAGAGAGGACAAATAAATTCGTAAAGCTGATATAATCAATCAGTGGTTCAGAAACAAGATCTATTTGTTGGCTGTTAGCGTCTGGCTACTCCCAAAATTGATGCTTACATTGCTTTACAATCAAATGAACTTGTGGTTATCCATAACAAGTTGGGCAATCTGACAGAAAGAAAAACAGATGCTTAAATACAACATCTAAAAAATAATGCTGTTAATGTGCATAACAAAATAATTAGCAAATTTATGGAAAAAAACTCACTTTCTATTCCAGAGGTTTACTGTTAGGTACTTTAGGTTGTAATTTATATTTATTTCTTCCAGGGGCATTTCTAAGGGAAAATATTGACTAATGTTAGGTTCTCTGGGGTGGGGGAGCAAGATTCAGAAATTAAAACATGTGAAAAATCCAAATGTCCCTTTCTAACTCCCATTTATGTAACATGCTTATACTAAAATCTAAAGCTTTATTTCAGGGTTTATGTTATTTGTTGTATCACCAGCACTAGCCCACTGAAAATAATCTTTTTCATGCCAAAAGCAGAAGCCCTAAATCCCTCAGAACATACTGAAATCTTTTCTGAGTGGTTCCTTCCATAGTCTTATCTTCACTTCAAAACACTTTCCTTGCAAATTCCAGAAGCATCTAATGATCATCAAACTAAAATAAACTTCATGTTTTGACATTTTTCAAAGATGAATTCACTGCTATATATAGCTATCGATCAATTTACAATTGTTACATGAGATTGTCCTTCTCAAATATAAACTGTCAACTGACAGTACATCAAATTCCAGGAAGAGAAATAAATGAACAAATAAAAGGCATTTTAGGTCCTTTAATAATTTCCATTTTTCAAAACTCATTAGAAAATTAAGAAAGTTTTATCGAAATATATCTGTGACCTTTTTGGAAAGAAGATTTTCTGATGAATGTAGAAACAACTACATTAAACTATAAAAATATACTGTTAATGCATTAAAAGACCAAGAAAGCCAAAGTTGGCCAATGTGTTAATAGTATCACTATATGGAGAAATAGCAACCCTATAGATGCATTCAAATGGCATTTATTTGGTTCTTTCTGTGTGCCATGCTGCCTATATGCATTGAAAAGTAGATATAAAATTAATGTAAAAATAAAAACATCTATAGTATAATAAGAATTTTGTACAAACACAGGATATTTTATAAAAACTCACTTGTCTTACTATTGGCCTTACTTCCAGTTTTGTAAAGTTGTGAGGGCTCAGAGATTTTTGTTTCCATAAATTAGCTTTACTAAACAAAAAATTTCATTATTCATGGATGATTCTCTCTACCCTGTAAAAATGTCAATATAATAGTTTTAAATTTATGTACAATACATGTTCCTGATAAATAAAAACAATAAAGTTAATGGGAGTTGAAGCCACAGAGGGGAAAAATTATGTACAGTATTTCCTTTAGTCAGAATCCAGCTTAGTAAACAAACAAGAATCTGTTGGAAGGCTGAACATAGAACATTATACAGTATTAAATGTTTGTATCTACTGCTGTCATGAACATTCAGCCATGGACATGATACTGATGATCATCAACTCAGAATCATTTGAATATAATTTTCTTAAAATTCAGTTAGAGAAAAGGTCAACTCAAGGACTTGAACTAAACTGTATTCAGGCGCTTACTGTCTGCCAATGTGGCCTCAGGAGGTAGAGGGTCTTAGGTTCAAATCCTAGTTCTATTGTCTCTTTACTGTGGATCTTTGTATGGCTGACTATCAGTTTGTGGCATATGAGAAATGAGATTAATAAAAACAGCTTTCTTTATAGGGTGGTCATATACACAAGTGTTAATAATTGTAAAGGGTCTGAGATTTTACCCAACTCGTAAGACAACAAGTTAGTCTGAGGGTTTCAGGGATGCTTACAGAAGATAGGAGACTCTTGGCTCAGAACAATGAACAGTTACTTACAGCACTGAAGAGCATCAGTACTTGTTTGACTAACTCAAACACAGTTCCATAAGATAATATAAAGAGGACCAGGTGACACTTCCAGAAGCAATGGGTCACAGTACAGCTAAGAGCTTCAAGTTTTAGAAACACAACTCTTTCATGACTAGCTACAAGCACACCAACACTTTGCTTACAGAGGAAATACTACATCTTTTTTCCAAGGCTGTAAGCAAACCTGCCCTGTGTTTTAGAGGGAGATAGTATTTCTAGCTCCGGGACCGCCCTCTATACACACACCTATGAAAAGATAATCCAGGACAAAGAATAGTCTGCCCACAAAATACACAAAAATGTGAGAGACCAAGGGCAAAATTCTCTCCTTACAGTGAGATAGTTCATTTAAAGCACTTACCACAGTACCTGGCACATACAAAATGCTAAACAATAATGAAGTCTTTCGATATCATGACCATTAGTACCACATTATTTACTATCTCCCAATTCAAAGCCTAAAGTTAAAGAAGAGATTGTGTTTTCTTCAAGTTATTTTTGTTTTTTGAAAGAAGTCAGTGGACCATTATATAGAAAACAAAACCTGAATGAAATTCAGTGGTCAGGTTCAATGTTGACCTTAGGGGGAAATTTGATTCAGTTCTCACTCAGTTCAGTTTGCAACCAGAATTGTGGAGAGAATTGAGTTCGTGAACCGAGGCACCACTGTATATTTGATAATCCACTCAAATCACTTTGCTACCTAAGGATACAGGTGACTTATTCAAAATCTGGCTCCTAATGACTGATAGAATTATGAGTAATAGTAAGAGAACAATCAAGGTTAATTAAAAAATATTCCCTGGTACTACCATCATCCACACTATAGGTATGAATGATTCCTGATTTCTTGTTTGGTTGAAGACAATTTCATGAATCAAAATTTACTATCTATAATCCCATACCTAAAAAGTTTTACATAATTCTGTGGCGAATTCTTATGTTTCCACTGAAAACAATAACAGTATGTCTGCCTTTGAGAAAGCCTTCCCCAACCCATTTTACTGACTCCAATAACTATTTCTTACTTCTTCATTGCTTCTTATTTAGATTACATGGATTTTTTTGAGGGGGAGGGTGCTGGGGTTCAAACTCAGGGCCTTGTGCATGCTAGGCAAGCACTCTACCACTTGAGCTAAATCCCCAACCTCTACATGGACTTTTTAAATCTGTCAGTGTGTTATGTCTCATAATTATTCTCCTAGTATTCACAAAAGTTTTACCTGATTTCCCCAGTTACATTGCAAGCTCTCAAAAAAAGCTTTCTTTACACATGGTTACCTACCTCTCCGTAACTAGACATGATTGTGTTCGCTGCTTTTGCATTGAAAACTGTATAACTTAAGTGTACCAGCAACTAAGCTATCATACACTATTCCTATATGATCCATTCTCAGAACCCTGTCTCTACTCAACATAGCCATCACTGTCAGAGATCTTGAAAGACTTGTAAATATTCAAAATTTCTATTTGTTCCTCTAACTTCACTTTATAGTGACAATCATCTCATTTCTGCCCCATCATTCTATTCACTTTCTATCATTAGAATAAAAAGGATAGCTTATTAGCTAAAATCCAAAGACCTCTTGTTCAACCTCATCCTATCTAATTTTTGTGCATTATTTGTAAATAATAACCACTTCTGCTACTTTCTAATATTTTTTTCTTATTTTAAAAGTATCTTCCTCTCCTCAGCACCCAAAACAAAAGTATCTTCCTCTCTCAATTGTCTACTTCTCTGACCGTGCCTATTGTTTATTCTCTTCCCTTGACCTATTTTCAAAAATTTGGCTACTATTTTCAGGTTCTCAGTTTTTTCTGTTCTGCTTCACCTTTTTTCTTTCAAGCTAACCTTCATCTCCAGCAATTTTATTCAACCACTAGATCCCAGCCACAATTGAGCACTGAAAACATCCAAATTTATATCTTCAGTTCTGTACTCTGTCTTAAGTGGCAGCCTAGTACAGCCATGTAGGAATCAATAAAACTATCATAAAGGCACTTAACAATCTTGAACTGAACTTCTCTCTTACAGTCTGACTTTGTTTTTATGATATGTATCATGTTTAGAGGCATCACTAATTACACCATCTAATTTCTCAAATTAGATGTCTCAAAATCATCCTCTACTCCAACTTTTCATACTTATTTCTAACATCTTCAGCTCTGATGGCTCTCCTAAGTATTAGACTCACATATCAAAGTGCCTACTGGCTATCTCCAGCAGATGTCCAATTGGTATGTTAATATCAATATTGTTGGAAAGTGACTTCACTCAAAACACCAACTTCATTCACCGTCTAGATTCATCTCTTTATTCTTCTACACCAGCAACCTAGGGATTATTTTAGGCATTCTGTCATTTTCAGCCCTGACATATGTATGAATTCCACCTACTAAACGGCTCTTTACACTCTTCTCTCCATTTCTATATGCAGTGCCTCAATCGAGCTCTTGAATTAGTATGGCATCTTCCTAATAGGTCTCCTTGTCACTGGTCTTTTCCACCTTTCCTTTTCCTTTTCCACCTTACATTAGGTGTTATGAATAACCACAGTGAATGTTAAATTGTTTTAAAATTTATTATATTAAAAAATCATTGCCATTAATCCTTCTCAAAATACTCTCTCTGGCTTTGAACACACTTATCGCATCGTCCTTGCCACATTCTGAAGCAGTTTTGAAAGTCCTTTATCAGGAGTGTCTTTAGTTGTATTGTCCTGGCTGCCATGATGTCCTGACTCAATTCAAAACATTTACCATTCATAGCCATTTTGGCTTTGGAAAAGAGCCAGAAGTGCTTTAGTACTTTTTTTTTTTTTTTTGTCACTAGAACAAGACACAATATGAACTCTGAACTTTTTCCAACATGGGCTGATAAATACCGAACAAGAAATAAAAAACACAAGACAGTGTTTTCTTAAAAAGCTAAATAGTGGAACTTTATACTCTTGGGATTTAACTAACTTCTTAGGTAATATTTTAATGGCTGATCCATTACTTTTTCTCTTACACTATCTGACACAAGACACTTAGGAAAGAAATATTAGCCTTTTCAATGCAGTTCATAGAACAGAACCTAATGCCTCCAAATAAAGAATAAGTGTCCTGATTTATTGGTGGGGGGGAACAATATAAAATCCAAAATGCACATATTTGCATGGCTTAGTTCCTTGAGTGAAGAAATGGGAGGGAGAGAAGAGAATGGAGAGAATAACTTAGAAAGGTAGGCTGAGATGAGACTTTAAGGTCAGGCCAAAGAGCATGTCTCAAGAGTTGTCAAATATTTTTAAGATTAGCACAATCATAAGAGATTGGGAAGCAACTGGGCATTAGGAAGAGGGTATCAGATAGGAAGATTATTTAGGAAGCAAGATGGGCATTCCTTAAGAAAAATGGGCACGTGAGAACTTTCTCAGGTAGTAGCAAAAAGATACAGTGACTGATTTGTTACCTAGGAGAAGTAGGTAATGATGGTTTTGAGAATTTTCCATTGATCCATGTAAGAATATATGAGGGAATTATCTATTGAGGATGCTAAAATAAATAAGAGGTCACAGCTTGGGGCTGTCTGCATATTTTGAGTTTGTGACCTAATAAACTGCAACCAAATTTAGTAAAACTTTGAAGTATAACAAACAGCTGAATTTCAGCCAATCTCAAATGGCCAAGTTTCTGCCAATCACAAGTAGCCAAATGATTAGACCATGCCCAGGTAAGTCAAATGCCTCATCACACCATGCCCAAATAAGGCACATACTTAGCTGCAACCAATCAGGTAATTCTCTACTTTCACACTTGCTCTATAAATCTCTCTGCTCATACTGATACGAAGAGCTCTATGAACTTCTTCTGGTTCTGAATACTGCCAGATTCATAAATCATTCTTTGCTCAAATAAATGTTTAAATTTGTCTAGTTCTTTTCTTTTTTTTAACAGGGAAGAGAGTTAGTTATAATATGAACATTTTGATTTTGGATGCCTTTAGAACATGTATGAAATGGAAATATTGGTCAAGAGTCAGAAAACTGCAGCCCAAATCATGCAAACTGCCTGCATTTGTAAATAAAGTTTTACTGGTACATATCCATGTTCATTTCTTTAGGTGTTATTTATGAATACTTTTATATTACAAGTAGTTGGGACAGAGACCCTTTGTCTACAAATACTAAAATACCTTCTCTGGCCCTTTTACAAAAACATTAACTAACCCCTGTATTGGAATTTAGAAGTCTACAGGAGTAGCTTCAGAACTTTGGGGGATGGAGTGGGGGTGGGGCAGAGGCCACTGAGAAGTTGGAGCTGTGTATTATTCTGGAACATTCTATCTCCAGGAAGGGGCCTACCAGTCCTGTAAGGGGAGGGTTGGGACTTTTTAGATTTGCTTACATGAGCTTCATTTTCTTGATTCTGAGTCTTTTCTGACCACACCCATTTCTTCCTACCTTCCACGGCTTTCATCCATGTGGTGGGTTCCCTTGTGTCCCAGGAGAGGGAAGGACTTTCCCCTCACACTCCTTTCCACCCCTGTACTCTTTGGAAGTTGGAACAGTCCCAGAGTAAAAATCTAGAGAGGTGACCTCACAATACCTTTTCCTTGGTGTTCTGGGAGGGAGAAAGACACTTCTCCAGCTGGCTCTGGTAGGCAGGGGCGGTCAGCCTATTCTTCTTCTGGCCCCTGGCTAGAGATTTAAGGCCTGGTTGGGAGGTGTCCTAAAGTGGGGGAAAGCCTGGCCAAGGGGCCATCCTGAGGGTCAGGAGGCTGAAGAGGGCAGGGGGTAGGAGGAGGCTGAAGGGGCAGAGGAGGGCCTAAGAGGGACATAAGAGACAATGGGTTCATCTATCCCAACAGGGCCAGCAAGAGCCACCAAGGCCCTTATCTATCATGGCCTTGACGGCTGAAGACCCCTGTAGTGGGTTCCGGCACGAGGCAGTGGTAGCCTTCATCAATGAGAAGATAGCCAAG
>PVJO010011862.1:0-58196 GCA_004026905.1 Hystrix cristata | reverse complement strand
TTGCAGGGAAGGGGAGCACCAAAAAATAGAATTTGAAATATTAAGCCCTGGAAGATGAGAAGAAGGTGATAAAAGCGAATAAAGGATCCTAGGAAAGAGTAAAGGGAAACTAGTAGCATTAAATAATAATGATAGAAAAAATCAGTGAGGAAAAGAAATGAGTAGAAATAGAGAGTAAAGAAAAAATATTGAGGGCTCAAATTTAAAGAGAGAGAGTGAGAAAAGAAAGAGAAAAGTGCCAAAGCAAATCAACAAAAATAATAATAGAAGAGGAAAAGAGAAAACAGAAGATAAAACTCCAACACACACACACCCACAGAGACACACACGGACACACACAGACACACACAGACGCACAGTGGAAGAGAAAAACGTGGGACAAAATACTAGCTATATATTTCTAAATGAGACGCTTCCCTTCAGAACTTGCAGTGTTTGGGATCCAGCAATTCACAGTCCCGTCCAGCCCTGCTTTGCAGCCCATGGGTTTGTGAGATGACCCCTCTGCTCCCCTGGTCTCTGTACAGACTATGGCAACTGGTTAAGCCAAGACGTGTCCCCGCTCACGTAGGGACACGGGGAAGCAGTCAGATCCCTGGTCTCCGCTGGATGTAGGCCGCAGGGTGGGGGCTCGAGCAGACCACCGGACTCAGTGCCATCACCTGTAGATGTGGCCAGCTCTGAACGCCACACCTGCAGAATCTGACCTCCCAGCGCAGACTGCAGGCCCCGTGTCCTTCCTGACCAGAGGTCGAACTTCTCTGGAGAGGTATGTCTAGCCCATGCCTTCTCCCCACCTGGCTGCCATGGCTGCCTCTCACCCAGTCTCTAGGGTAGGGTAACACTTCAGTCGTGGAGTGAAGCTGTGGTAGAGTGTTCTGTGGCTCCACCCCTTCCCCGGATGGTGCCCGATTAAACTCTCTGGCAATATGGTGGGCACTGCACTGGGTTTCTTCTCCAACTCTATCCCGCTGTGAGGAAGAGTCTCTTGGGGTAAACCCCGTGCTGTTTTATTCAGTTTGCACCAGCTGTGGGCTTTCCACGGGGCCAGCACTGAGGCCCATCTATTATTTCTCCCTGAGGCAGCTGACTTCCAGGCTTACCTCTTCTGCGGGCTGTTGGCTTTGTCCTCTATGATGTCTGGGTCTTGGCTTGGGCCTGAGTGGGTAGGGGCGTGGTCTGGGCACAGGGCTCAGTGGGGGTGGCCGTGATCCACGTGGAGGGCGCAGGGAGGGGCGTGGTCTGGGCACAGGGCTCACGGGGCGGGGTCGTGGTCTAAGTACACGGTGCAGAGGGTGGAGTTGTAGTCCTGGTTTGGTGTCCAGTTGGAGGGTTTCTCCTGATTCTGCAGAAGTTAAAGAGAGTCTTCCAGTTTCTAAAATCTCCTCTAGTAGAGAAAAATATACTCTCCATAACTATGTTTATCCATTTTGATACAGAAAGAACTAGTCCGTACCTCTCTCTGTAAGGTGAGCATAGTGAATTTGAGAAAGAACCAAATGTCTTTGGACAAAGGATATCTCTCGATTTACTTGGCTCTCAAGTCAGGGCCCACAGAAATTAAAAATAGTCAAGTAGTGATGTGGAACTTTCTAGCCCTGCTCTCGGAGCCCGTCTCAGGACCGTCTTCTCTGCACTCCATATTTCCATCACATTGGCTCTCTCACCTGCATCCTGAGGAGCGGAGTGTTCGGACCCTTCAAAGGAGATGGCCGTGTCCTGGTCCTCTTCTACCTGCTGCTCCTCTAGAGCCTCCTCGGCTTTCTCTGGAACATGCTGAGCCTGGGCCTGCAGGGCCAGCAGGAGAAGGGCAGCGAGGAGGGCGAGGGTCCTCATGGCCGGGGTCGCCGGCAGGGTGGGAGCGCAAGGTCGCGTCTGTGGGGAGCGAGCAGTGAGCCTGTATTTATAGGGCAGGAGAAGGCTCAGAGACTGAGGTGCACTAGAGAAGGTGTGTGTCTGATCTGGAGGGTGACGGCTGGCACTGAGCACGCGTCCTTTGATGTCCTTGTGTTCTCTTTGATTATTGTTTGTGCATGGTTGAAGCTGACAGTGATGATGAGGACACTGCTATCTTTTCCTGCCTCCCATCTGCTTGAATATTGACACTTTTATATTAAAAAAGCATAGAAAGTGGAGGAATCCTTCCTCTTCAATATGTGAAATAACTTCAATATTTTATTAATGTGTCTTTAAATAATCTGTAGAATTCAGCAGTGAATCTCCCCATCCTAGACTCTCATTTGTTAGCAGACTTACTAAGTATTGGTCAAGTTTCTCACATTCAGATTCTCATTTATTTTATTTTATTATTTTTAATTTTTATTTTTGTTAGTACATGTTTTCAGTACATAATGATTACATTTCTTGTGGGGAGTTGGTACATATTTAAACACCTCTCAATTCTTTTTCCATCCCCTTCTCTCCTCCCTTCCCCTTCATTCCATCTCTTAGTCCCCTTCCCTTTTGCCAAAGCTCCATCTCCCTGGTTTTTATGTATCTTTTATTTTGTGCTTTAATTTATTTGTATTTTGGGTTTCTCATATATGGAAAATTACGTGATATTTAAGCTTGTGTGTCTGACTTATTTCATTTAATTTCATGGTCTCAAGGTACATCCATTTTCCTAAAAATGACTCAAGTTTATCCTTCTTTAGCTTGTAGATTCTCATATTTTCTTCATCTAATCTTTGTAGGCTGCTTGTATATAGGTGTCTATTAATTTTTCCTGTTTTCAAAACTTTTTACCCTTTTCTTTTTTTAATTTTTATTTTAGTGGTACCTTTTAGATATACATAATGATAACATTCATCATAGGAAATTTGTACCTGTACATGAGATATTTTGCTGCTTTTTTTCCCATTCCCCTCCCCTCCCTTCACCCCTCCTTCCTCTTTATTTACATAAGCTTTGTTTCCACTTCTTCTTCTTCTAGTCTCTTTTTTCCCTTGTCCCTCCCTTCCTTTCCCCACCCCCTTCCCTTGTTCCCCTTCCCATTTGAATAATTTCTTCCGTTTTCCCAATATAATACATTTTAGTCCTTATTTACACTTTCAGTTTCTCACATCAGAGAAACAATGTGGTATTTAAACATGTGTGTCCAATTTATTTCACTTAAGAGTATGGTCTCAAGATGCATCCATTTACCTAGAAATGTCTCAAGCCTATCATTTTTATGGCAGAATAGTACTCTATTGTATAAAAAAACCCAACATCTTCTTTATCTATTCATCAGGTGATGGACATTTGAGCTGTTTCCAAGATTTAGCTATTACAAACTGTAAGAACTCAAAAAATCAGGCCCCCCAAATTTAAAGACCCAATTCAAAAATGGCCAGGTGAAATGAATAGACACTTCTCAGATGAAGAAGCAGAGATGGCAAATAAATGTAAGAAAAAATGCTCGACATCACTGATTGAGATGGACTTACACGGTCAACTTGAGCAGGAATGCCCAGCCGAACTGAGTTACATCCTGTGTTTGTGGGCACAGGAGAGCCACCTGCAGATTTTTGCCAAAGCAGCATAAAGGAGAATGGGAGCAGAATATTGAGGCAGCTGTTTCTCAGGAGAAGTGCTGCGGTGGCTAGTTTCCCTGAAGCGTACTCAGCTGTTGTCACAGGAGGCACTCGGGGCCTTGCTGTCATCAGGGATAGCTGCTGTTCACTTCAGGGGAGCTCTGGTCTTTATCTCCTCTGCAAGCATCGTATCCTGGTTCCAGTATAGACCTTTCAGTCTTTTAGTGCAGACATCGACATACATGGGACAGTGCTGTGGGCTCCCAGCCCTTGACTGGATCTTTTGGTCTCCAGTGCATAGATAGACATTCTGCACTCTTTCTGCATTTGGCTTTTGTATGTGAGTGTTGCAACTCGTAATTGTCCTGTGTTAAATCTGCTCTCTTGCAAACCATTGACTTAGAAAAGTAACTAAAACATTGGTCATTTGAGAAATGCAAATTAAAACAACACTGGGATTCCATCTTACTCCAGAAAGAATGGCTATTATCGAGGAATCAGCCAATAACAAATGCTGGCAGGGCTGTGGAGAAAAAGGAAGCTTTCTCCTCTGTTGGTGGGATGGAGACTGTTGCAACCACTATGGAAATCAGTGTGGAGATTCCTCAGGGAACTAGGACTAGAGGTCCCATTTAACCCAGCTATTCCCCTTCTTGGTATATTCCCAATAGAATTAAAAGCATCACACCACAGTGATATATGCACACCCATGTCTTTAGTGGCACAGTTTTCAAAACTTTTGCAGTGTAGTTATTCCCAATAATTTTTTAGGCTCCTCGGTATTTCTGTAATATTGGTTGTCTCCTTTTGATTTCCAAGTTTATTTGTTTTTACCTTTTCTCTTTTGTTCTTTATCTGGCTAAAAGTAACTTGATTTTTGTTTTTTAAAAATTCAACTATCTTTTGTGGTGTTTTCCTTATTTTTTACGTAATTCGTTACTGGTCTGACTTTCATTTTTTTTTTGTCCATAAATTTTGATTTCACTTTTTGTTTTGGGATCCTTAGGGTGCAGCATGAGATTGCTTCCTTGGATCTTCCTGTTGCATGGGAATAGAAATTTACTGCTCGCTTCTGCCCTCACAGGACAGAGCTTGCTACATGCCTTAAGTTTCATTTGTTGGGTTGTCTGCTTTCATTTTTCTGGAATTGGTCAAATTTCTGTAAAAGTTCATTACTGATCCCACTCTTTCTTTTCTGCACATGTGAATATTTTCCAAGTTCTTTATTGTTGGTGATTTTAGTCATTTCTAGTTTTATTGTAAGTATTCAAACATGCACTTGATATATTATCAATTTCTAAAAATGTTTTAAGATTTGCTTTTCGATCTGTCATACAATGTATATTGGAGACATTTTTTTGGTATGTGTTGTTCAGAAGACAGTGTGTTCTCCCACTGTGAGATGGAAAGCTTACTAGATAAGTGTTAAATTCTTTTGATTTAGACTGCAGTGTAAATCACTTATTTGTCAGCTGTTTTTTTGTCTAGATAATTTGTCGGTTTTGGAAAATGTGGTTTTGAACTTCTGGACTCTTCTCTATTGTAGTCTATGCCTCTTTAGTCTACTATTTGATTTGCATATTTGGGTTCTCTGGTGTGGAGTCCATATATATTTCCACTTATTCTGTCCTATTGCAGAATTGATAACTTTATATAGTTGCCTTATTTTTCCTTTTATACTTCCTAATTTTAAATTTATTTTATCTGACACAAATGAATGTTTGTCTCTTTTGGTTTTCATTTTCATATAACACTCTTTTCTATCATTTCACTTTGAGTCTTTGTTGTGTTCATGTGGGAAGTAAATTTCTTGTAGGCAGCATCCAATAGTAAGTTGATTAAAAAAAAAAATCCACTCAGCTACCCTGCATCTTTCAGTTAAATAATTTTGTCCATTTACAGCCACGGTTGTTATTGATAGATAGGGACTCACTCGTGGCATTTCACTTGTAGTCTTCTGGTTGTTTGGAATTGTTGTTTTTCTTTCTTCTTTACTTCTTGTCCGCTTTGCGGTTTTGAGGTTTTTGATAGTGATTTGGGTTCATTCCGTTGTTTTTCATTTTAGTGTGTTTGTTGTACTGTTCTGCTTTCTTATTACCAATGGACTTTTGTAGAGAATTTTCAATACAGTACAGTATTTTAGACTGATTACCACTTATCTTTGGTTTGATACCAAAGCTCTGAGTTTTCTTTCCATGTATCATTCATGATTTTCTTGCCTTCTTTTAGATCTCTGCATTTTATGTGCTCCTTAATAACTCAGATAGATACAGTTATCATGATCCTTTCCACTCTGAACTTTCAAACTAGAGATTTGAAAGAGCATCTGCCACCATTAATATCACAGGGTATTTGGAATTTGACCGAGTTTATCGCTGAGATTAACTTTCATGCTAGTAATTATCTTCCTTTAACATCTGGGTGAAGCATTTCAACACAATGACCATGAATTCCCTTTGTATTTTCTTGTATGCAATAGACTTTCTTTCTTTTTTATTTCTGAAAGATAGACTTACTGGATATAGATTGCTTTGGTGGTAGGTTTTTTTTTTTTTTCAGTATTTTGAATTTATCATCTCATTCTCTCCTAACCTGCAAGGTTTATGCTAAGAAATCTACTAACAGTCTAATGTGACTTCCAGTAAATGTGACTTGATGCTTTTGTCTTGCTGCTCTTAAGATTTCTTCTTTTTAATGAATTAATTTTGTTGGTACATTTTAGACATACATAATGATCACATTCATCGTAGGGATTTTGTACCTGTGCATGATATGTCCTGATTTTATTTCCCTTCCCTTTCCCTCCCTCCGACTTCTCCTTCCCCCCTTATTTACAGCAGTTGTGTTCCTATTTTTCCATTCTTTCTCTTTTTCTTTTCCTTTCCCTCCCTTCCTTTCCCCTTCTGCTTTCTCTGGTTCTCCTTCCCCTTTGAACATTCTCCAAAGTGTAAATAAGGACCAAATGTATAATAGGATTTCTTTTGTCTGAAGTTTTGGTGGCTCAGTTATAGCATACTACCTTAGAGAAGAGCACTTTGTGATCATTCTGTGTGGTTTGAGCTTCATGAATTTGAGTGTCTGTATCACCCTCATGTTGTGAGTTATTTTCAGAACTTCTTTTGTTAAAGAAAGCTCTCTGCGGTTTTATTTGTGTTTTCTTCTTATTAAACGTCTATGATGAGAACATTTGTTTGGTTCAGTATGCAGAAAATCTTGTTTACTTTCTTGGCTCTCTCTGGCCCTTTTGTCTTTTTTTCTGACCTAGTTATTTTAGAAGATCTGTCTTAAAATTCTGAAATTACTTCTTCCTTTTCATCCAGTCTGTTGTTGAAGCCATTTGTTGTCCTTATTTATTTCATTCATTGAAATCTCAATTCCAGAGTTATTGTTTGGTTCATTTAGGGTTAGGATCACTACTTTGAGCCCATCCTGGTCAGTTTAATGACTCGGCGAGATGCTATCTCAAAACAAAAAGATGAAAATGGGGGATGTAAATTAGTGTGAAGGCACTGGGTTCCATGCTCAGTACCCCCTAAGAAACCAAGAAACAAACAGAGGCACACAAAAAAGTATACAGCTATCCAGTGCAATATATAGGATAAAAGTGAGGTTGATTAAAAGCAACAAATGTTTTATGGCAGATCAATAAAATTAAAAAACTAAGTCCACAAGATAGTATCAATCAACACAGAAGAAGCAATTGACAAATGTCAACTGTTTCATGATGAAATAGTAAGCTAAGCATGCCAGGTGACTTTAACTTCCCCAGTGTGCTAAGCAAAGGCATGTGCCCAGACCCAGGTGCAGTGTGGTTTCCGGTGGCCGACATGAGGCTGGAGAAATCCAGACTCAAAAGCACACTTCACAGAGCATCGCAGGCTCTAGCCAGGGCTGCTGGGCAGTCACAGAAATAAAACACACTCAGCTGGAAAGGAAGAAGCAAAAGGATCTCTGTTTGAAGAGGACACAACATTTTACATAGAAAATCCCAAGACATTACTCAACAACTACTAAAACTAGTAAATGAGTTTGATATTGCTGAAGGATATACGATCAAGACATAAACATTGACATTTTATACACCTGTGCTAATTAGTCAAATATCAAGGTCCAAAATTCTGACTACAACAATATTAAAAAGAATAAAGGACTAATGAATAATAAATAATGCAAAACTATTCCAGGGGGGTGGGTTTTTTTTTGTTGTTGTTGTTGTTTTGGTGCTGGGGATCGAACTCAGGACTTTGTGCTTGCAAGGCAAGCACTCTAACCACTGAGCTAAATCCCCAGCCCCAGTTGGTTTTTTAAAACAGGGTCTCACTCTGTAGTTCAGCCTACTGAGTTCTGGCGTTACAAGTGTGCGTCACCACACTAGGCCAGAATAAAGGTTGTAAAAGTTGCAAATACGTGGAAAGTCATTTTATGACCCTGCATTGGAAGACTTTATATTATGATCAGAATTCTGCCAAAGTAATCTAGAGTCAAATCAATTCCTTTCAGAATCTCAGCTGCTGTCTTTGTAGAAAATTGAAAAACTGATTTTTAAATTGATTTGGAGTTTCTGGAAATGTGGAATATCCAAAACCACTCTGATGGAGGAAAGTGTGACTTTATTTTGAAACATACCACAAAGCATAGTAATCCTTGCAGTGAGGTACTGGCATATAGAAAGGTACAGGAATCAGGAGAATAAATTTAACAGTCGAAAAATAAAGAAATGTGCTTATGGCAAACTGGTTTCTTTAAAGATGTTAATACTCCTACAAGGGGAGAGAAAAGTCTTTTAAACAAATGTTTCTGGAACAACTAAGTATCCAGAAACAACAGAATGAAGTTGGGTCCTAGCTCACACCCTGAGCAAAATTCAGTTCCGATGGATCAAAGACCTAAATGTCAGACTGCAAAGTACAAAACTCATTGAAGAAAAGCCTCATGGTAAATTTTGTGTCTTGTATATGACAGTGAATTCTAGGGTAGAATGAATACTAAGTCATGAGCAACAGAAGAAAATATATATGTACATTGTCAGGATCACTAACTTTTCAAGTCCGAAGGGCCTTATCAGAAAATGACTGTGTGCAGTGATGGACATACCTAATTACAGGGACCCTGGAGGCTGAGGCAGGAGAATTGCAAGATCCATGTCAGCCTGAGCAACTTAGTAAGACCTTGGCCAAAATTTTTTAAAAAGGTGCCAGGATATATAGTTCAGTGGAAGTGTCTGGCTCAATCCTCGATACCAGAAAACAAAACAAAAACAAAAGAGAAAAAGGAAAGAAAGTGATTAGAAAACTCAGAGTGAAAAAGTTCTAGAAATCATATATCTTACGTGACATATATGTAGAGTAAATGTAGACCCCTTAAACTGATAATAAAAAGAAAATAAACTCCATTTAAGTATTGGCAAATGATCTCAATATACATTTCTCCAAAGAAAATATTCAAATAATCAATTAGCATGTGAAACTATGTTGTCGTCATCATTCAGTAGGAAAATGGAAATCAAGAGTTACTACATAATCACCACCAGGATGGCTAAAATAAAAAGTCCAGTAATGAGAAATGTTGATGGGATGTAGGGTTATTGGGGCTGTCACACTGTAGGAAGGAAAGTAACAAGTTCATGGGATATCAGGCGGTTTCTTAATATGTTAAAGATAGGTGCACCCCGTGACCTAGCCGTTCTGCTCTTATGCAGTTACTCAAAAGGCAAGAAAACATACATCCACATAAAAGACAGCGCAGAAATAAAAAAAAAAAGCAGGTTCAAGAAACATGTATTGTTCCACTCATATGCAATACAAAGAATATGCAAATCTAGAGACACAGAGTGTAAATTACTGGTCGATCAGGTTCTGGGAATGGGAAGATGGGAGTGCAGGAGTTTGGTCTTTGTCTGAGATGATGAGGGAGCTCTGAGGTTTCCTGTGGTTTTGGTTGTATACATATGCGAACACTCGGAACGCTTGTTATTTCCTAAATTAGGTGTGTGAATTGAATCATATGTGTTTCGTATTAAGAAATGGACATTAAAAACAAGGAAGTAAAAGCAAAAGAGATATAATAATTGACTCAAATCGAAGAGTAGATACCAACTGACTTTTCTTCCAGTGTCTGTGGTCTATAAATAGAGGCCAAATAGAATGTGAATTGTCTTTGGCTGTAGAAGAATCAAGCTGCTAGTATGTGACCTTGACCAGGGTAGTTGGAGAGATAGTCTAAAAATTTTCCATGAAAAACTCATTTACTCAACATGTTGACCTGTTATTTCTATGGTTCTTGAGCTTCATGGTATTTATAAGGTCTCTTTTTCATAACAACTTCTAAAAAATAAACTATAATTTTAAATACCTGTGTTAGGATATTGTTAGGATTTTTGTACATTTTTACAATTAAATTTAATGGCCGATTATAAAATGGTTCTTTGTTTTTGTTCTCATGAGACAGGATCTCGCTTTGTATTTCAGGCTGGACTTGAACTCACTATGTAGCCCAGACTGGCCTCAAACTTGCAACGATCCTCCTGCCTCAGCCTCCCGAGTGCTGAGATTACAGGTGTGTGCCACAATGCCCAGCTATAAAATGGTTCTCTATGCTCACACTTCAAAAAGAGAAGCACATAAT
Organism: Hystrix cristata; assembly: GCA_004026905.1. Classification (NCBI taxonomy): domain Eukaryota; kingdom Metazoa; phylum Chordata; class Mammalia; order Rodentia; family Hystricidae; genus Hystrix; species Hystrix cristata. The sequence continues at coordinate 48,057 of PVJO010011862.1, read as the reverse complement.
TTCTCAAAGAGATTTTCTATAATTAAGACTATGTGATGGCAATTTATGCTTTTTTGGAGGCTGGGAAAAGCAAACTTAGGTTTTAGAAAATTTCTGGATAGGGCAGAGAACCCATCACACTTGATTTAGATGGACTTTAATTTTAGGATTTTTCTTGGGCAGAGAGTGACAGCAACATCAATGTAAAATTGGCTTTCCACTTGGCATGTGACATTTACCCAAGGAGACAAGAGAAAGGTGGAAAAAGGGCTGAAGTGGCGACCTGAAGGTGAACAATGGGACGGGACCCAGACCAGGTTGGCAGACAAGTAGTAACTCCAAGTTTTGACACTTAAATGGGAATGGTTGGGCTTATGAGACGAGCATGAATCCTGTGGAGTGAGAGGGTTTGCTCAAGCTGCTGAGTGAGAAAGCTGGAAGAACGTGGTGAGGTGGAGTGGGGTGCTGGGGTCTCAACATGAGAGTCACCCTGAGCCTCAGAAGACTGAGGCTGTGATCAAGGATGAGAGTGAGAATGGGAGAGAATGAAGAGGACCCTGTGACTGGGAGGCTGAGGGCTGAGCAGTGGACTTTTAGGTCCAGGCGACCCTGTGAGGACCACAGCAAGTGTCTCCAGCGGGTCCTGTGCTGGAGACATGTGCACCCCTGAGATTGTACAGAAACATGAATTCTTGGCTCCCTCCCACATCTGCTGCCTCAGACCCTCTGTGGCAGGGCCCAGCAGCTGTGTCTTAACAAGACCTGCTCAGAACTAGAAAACGCTGGTTACTTGGACCCTCAAAACTCAAGTCGCAGGTGCCGTTTCTCAGGTTTTCATAAAAGCCATGGACAAAAAGCTTTCTCTGAAAGGCCTAGACAAGAGCTTTCCCTTCCACAGCCATTCCGGGGAGTGGTTCCCTGGATCGCTGGTGCCCATGAGTGTACTAATGCATTTGTTTTGTATTTATTTGGATCGGATATTAATTTACACAAACTGAGTTGGTCTGTAACCCCAGGCAAAGGTTCTAGTTAAGGTGGCCCCCTCTGAAATTTTTTTGCCCTGGTATGTTGTAGTTGTCCCTGGCACTTATCTACGTGTTCACAGGAAAGACCATGATTATATGACCTTCTGGACATCGTGCCCCAGTGCAATTACTCACATGACCTGATAATCCAAATGGGTCATATACTTCTGTGTATTTATCAGTTTTTATCTAAAGGGAAATTCTGGAATTATAAAGCTTATCTTGGAACTAAGAACAGTCTTATTGTATTCTAGAAATAATGTGTTATAACACAAACCAGCCCACATGGCCATTTACAAATATTTACACAGATAAATATTGATAAGTATTTACACAGGGAGACATTGCTTTTGATCAATAAGTTATCGAGTAAAAAAGGTAGGCACCAAGCAAATAGATGGAAAATGCAGTACAAGGTAAAGTCCCAGATCTATGGAACGTCAAAGAGTCTTTATGAACATTTGCAAATTTCCTGTGACTTCGTCCTTTATCTCCGCCTCCCTTCTTTCCTCCTTACATATATGCCAAGCTGAAGTCTAAACCCAATTTCAAAAGGCCATTTCTCTGCAATCTTGCTTTCAGTGAATCAGTAAAACACAGGAGAGGTGCGTTTTCGCCTTTGTAAGCCACAAGGTCCTGCTGCCCCATGAGATGTGAAGACTGCTACAAGGTCACTTGGGTATGATGGCCTTCTCTCTGCTTCCTGGTCATTCTTTGTTCACCCCAATGTCTGCTCCCACATCTCAGTGTAAGCCATAGCCAGGCATACAGATTCCATAGAAATACAATCTGCCGAGGTCAATGGTTGAACCCCTGTTCTCCTTTGTGGTTCTGGAGTCTTTCCACACTGAAATGTCCTCAGTCATACGATGTTGACCTGGTGCCCATTGCACTCACCCAAGGAGATAGTCCTACGGAAATGTGGGCAGATATCGCTGCAATAGCACGTCCTGGCCAGCAAGGGGCAATGCTGCCTTTGAGAATAGAGTTTGATGCCCCAGTGAGTCTGCAGAGGGCAGGGAGCCTGGTAGTGTAGGGAGGAACATCACCTTCTGGTCCTTGAGCACTAACCACTGCAAGTTTCTTCCCCCAGGAGGTGTTTCCCTGAAACAGGGTGGAATTCACGGGGCCCCATTGTGGCCCCAGTTTCATAAAAATAAGCACAACCCCTCCTTACTTCAGAATTTAGATAATTGCTAGTCCTTTTGTTTTTACTAAAATGAAAATGATATTTTCAAACTTATTCAAGAAAAAAAATATGATATTTCAACATTCACATTTATTTTCTTTTAGACACTTTCATTCTCTTATCTGGACGACTTTTTAAGATTGGAAGTTTATTAAACAGATTAGTGTTTGTCTTTCTAACTATTGTTTAAATTTTCACTCAGATTAATGATGGGAAATTTTTAGCTCCATCCTCTGTAACAGTCTTCTGTGTACTTTGGAAGGTGTTTATGATCGAGGGCTTGGACAGAAGGAGATCAGAGGATCAGGGTGGTCCCCCCGGGGCGTCGCCTGTATTCTGGGACTTGGGATGGAGTCTATTTCCTCAGGCCTCCGTCCTTTGGCTTGGAGTCCAGGCACCTGTTCTTGTGGGTGTGAGCCTGGATGGATGATGAGGAGGCCGGTCTAGTTCCTCATCCAAACCTGGCGCACTGGTCACCCAACCTGGTGCACCATTTATGGTCCTGGTGTTCTTCTGTAACTGAATATCACTCAGATATTCATTTGGAGAAATTTCTTAAAAAAAAAAAAAGAAGTTCCTTAAAGAATTAAAAAAAAGAAAATGTACATATTATATAATTAATTATTCTAGGTGGTTGCATTAAATATATTATGGAATATAAATTATCTGATATATAATGGTGTACTACATGTATTATAGCAAATATTTATTGACATACATATTATGGAAATATATTATTAAATATTATATTACATTATTATAATTATTGCAGAGATACAAGGATGGTTCAGTATATGCCTGTCAATAAATGTAATACAGCAATAAATAGAATCAAAGTTCAAAGTCTATTATTTTCTCAATACACAGAGAAAAATCTTTTGATAAATTTCAATATCCTTTATGATAAAAGCTGTGAACAAATTATACACAGAAGGATCATACCTCAGTATTATAAAGGTTATATATCAAAAAAGTATAACCTACATAATACTGAATGGGAGAAAGTGAAATTAAGTTCTCTAAAATCAAGAGCAAGACAAGAGTGTCTACTCCCAGTAATTTTATTTACTACAATATTAAAAATTTTAGCAAGACAGACAAAAGGGATGAAAATAGGGGAGAAGAGAGAAAAGAAGAAGTGAAATTATCCTTGTTTGTGGGTGATATGGTTCTATAATTAGAAGAAGTTCACCAAAAAAACTCTTAAAATTGATAGAAAAATCCAGTGAAGCAATAGTATAAGAAAACCAGCATACAAGTATCATATCTTTCCTGTACAGCAACAATGAACTCACTGAGAAAAGAATCAGGAAAGTAATCTCACTGACAGTTGACTGCCCTTCCATAACATACAAACAAACAAAACCTGTAGGAAAACATAATTAAGGAGTTGAGAAAACCTTACAGTGCATATAACAAAACACTAAGGAAAGAAATTGAAGAAGACACTGGGAGTAGAAAGACTCCCTGATTCATGGATTGAGAGAATTAATATTGTTAAAGCAATCACACTACTCAAAGCAATCTCCAGCAGATTCAATGCCGTCCTCATCCTAATAACAATGACATCCTTCACAGAAAAGAGCAATCTTAAAACTCATACAGGAACACAAAAAACCTAGTATACAAAGAAATCCTGAATAAAAGGAGCATCAAAATATCTGATTTGGAAACATAGGACAGAGTCATGGAAACGTGACTCCATGACCTACCGGGATGAAATCAGAGTCTCGCTTCCCTAATCCTCTGTGTGGCTCCCAAGCCAAGAAGATGACAATCCACATTAACTGTCACGTGCTTCAAGATATTGGCACAGGAAGTGGTTCCCTGCACAAGATTTCACTAGTTAGGAAAAAAGAGTTGACAAGTATTTGTATTATATTTAAAAGTTTTACACAGCAAAGGAGACATTCAGCAGAATATAAAGAAAGTCAATAGACTAGAAGAAAATCTCTGTCAGCTGTTCTTTAGGTAGAATATATAAAGAGTTAAAAATCCTCAACAACAAAAGAATAACCAATCCAATAAAAAATGGGCAAACAATGTGAACAGATGCTTCTGAAAAGAAGTATAATTATCCAGGAAATATATACTGAGAATATCATCACAGATAATGATTCCTTGAATAAGATTTCGCTAGTTCAGAAAAAAAGAGTTGATAAATGTAATTGTCTCACATTAAAAACTTCTGTACAGCAAAGGAAACAGCCAGCAAAATAAAGAGAAAGACTTTAAAAGACGAAGCAATCTCCTCAACGTTCATCTGTCAGAGTATTAAGAGCCAGAATACAGAAAGAACTGAAAGATCTCACTGTCAAAAGAACTTGCAATACAGTCCAAATGTGCAAATGATTTGAAGAGACCTTCTTTTTCCAAAAGAAACAGTACAAATGCCCAGTAATTACATGAAAAATGCTCAGTATGTTTAGACAGAAAGTACACGTGAATCAAACTGCATAGAAATCCCTCACGATCCAATCACCTTCCAAACACACGCGACCATTAGAGAAAATTTTAGATATACATCATAAAATCAGCCATGAGGTAAATTACGGGTATCAGTCTCTGACCCCACAAGGTGGCTGCTGGGAATCTAGAGCTGAAGAGAAATTTAAACAGAGTCCCACTGATGCTGGAAGTCTCCTCAACACAGACACAAACAAGGCCACCCATGGCTCTCTTCTTCTTCTTTTGTTTATTTTTCTTTAATAGTATTCTCTCTCTCTTATGCCATTGTTTTACAGAATAAAACATATCTTTTTTTAAACCAATAAATATCCAAATTCTTGATTGGATGGATTCTTCCTTTTGAAGAAATTTTACTTGTTTCTCACTTTGGTATTATCTATAAATTACTATTTAGATCTAGACAGTTGACCAGTTTCAAGTTCATTTTCTCCAGATCAGAAGATTTCACAAGAGACGCTGTGTTCTTCCAAATACATCAGAACAAGAAGCTGTTAGTGCCTGGTTGTCTCACTTTAGAAAGCATAAGTCTGATTGTCGAGTGTAATTGCTGTTATAGTTTGTATCTAGATGTCCCCCAAGGGCCCCATGCATACACGGGCAGGGCTTTTGAAAACTGACTGGATTATGCAGACTTAGAGCTCACTTGAGGTGAGGAGGTGGAGTCTGGTCAGAAGAGGCAGGCCACTGCGGGTGGCCAGAAAGGGTCTTTCTCCCTCTCCTGCCCCTCCCCTTGAGCCCTCCTTCTTGTCCGCCACGGCAGGGGCGGCTGTCTTTGGCCACACCCCTCTGCCCTGCCTTCCCGCCTTGGAGCCACCTACTATGGACTGAAACAGGAGCCAAAATAGATGTCTCCTCCTGTAAGTTGCAGGTGTTGGCTATTGTGTGTCAGTGCTGTGGAAAGGGACTAATTGCACCCCAATTTCATCATTTCCATGCTTTCCAGAGATTTTGCACATCGTTTTAAAAGCATTAATCTTAAAATCTGCCCAGCAGTTCCATCCAATACATGGGTTTCCTCCTATCCCCAAGTTCAGTTCTCCTTGGTTCCCACGGAAGATTGTTTCTAGGAGAACACAGACATTGAGCCCCACGGGTGCTCAGACCACATATATAGAATGGCATTGTAATTGCGTGGGATATTTGCATATCTTCTTGTGTAATTTAAATAATTTCTAGACGATGTAGAATACCTCATAGAGAGTAAATGCTATGTATATAGTTGCTAACCTTTATTTTTATAGAGGCTAATTACAAGAAAAATCTCTGTAGATTTTTCAATACGGATGTAATTTTTTTGTAGTATCTGTGGCTCATGGTTTGTTAAGTCCCGTTATCCACTCTGGATGCTGACTTTGTGCTTTAGTTTGCTCTGGTTGTTCCTTTGGTCCATGCAGTTTCCAACTGGGCATTTCGCTTTTTGTCAATCTGTGATTTCAGATTTTTTTCTGGGCCCACATCTAAGAAGGTAATTTTAGCCATGATTGCAAATAAATTCTCAGATTTTACTAACTAAATTAGGCCCCACCCCACCCCTGCTTTTTTTTTTTTTTTTGCTCACCTCGTGTGGACAAAGGGACATAAACAAAAACCCAAGACAGATCATAGATGACCAACATCATAAAATTATCACATGCTTTTCTATGGCAGATGATTGTAATGCTTTTCTATGACTGATAACTGTAAGACTGAAGTGGGGGCCCGGCCATCCCGAGATGCTGGTTGTGTGCCCTTGCGCCCCGCAGGTAGGAATGGAAAATGGCGCCCGCTCAAGTTACGGTTTGGAGGGTCCTCAATACTTTCCAGATAGATGTACCCATGACCAAGTAATTCTACTCCTATGTAGGTGCTAAGGGAAAATACATCGCCACAAAAATGTGCATGGAAATAAAAGAAATCAGACAAAAGGAATATATACTGTATTGAACTGTTCCACTCATACGAAATACAAAGACCTGTAAATCTCTAGATATAGGGAATAGGTTAGCTCTTACTTAGAGTCTGGGGATGGGGAGTTGGGAGGGTGGGAGATCAAAGGTCCTGTCATTTCTGAGGTGATTAAGGTGCTGTGAGGCTGACCATGGTGATTGTCACAGGTACGTGAGATTTTATGAGTGAAATGTGTGAATTGAATAGTATGTGAGTTATAGCTCAAAAAAGACACTAAAAACCAGAAAATAAAAAGCAAGAGAAAAGGATGATTCACTAATTCAAATCAAAGAATTGTCACCAACTGAATCTTCTGCCAATTTCTGTGGTCCATAAATAGTTGGGGACAAATATAATGTGTATTATTTTTGACTGTATACAGATTGCGCTGTTAGTATGTGACTTTATCCAGGATAATTGGAGAACATACTTCTTTGTTTATGTTTTTCCAAGAAAAATTTATCTACTCAATATATAGACATGTTGTTTGTGTGGTTCCTCAATTTCAAGTTATTTGTAAGATCTCTTTTTCATTACAGCTTTTTTAAAAAATGAGAAATTTTAAGTACCTATTCTACATGATATTAATAGTATTTTGTGTATAGTGTTACAGTTAAAAATAATAACCAATAATGAAATGCATCCAGGTATAAACATTTCAGATAAGTAAAGCAAGCAAATTTCAAAGAGAATTTTTAGGATCAAGAGTATATGATGTCGTTTTATTTCGTGTTGGAGGGTGGGAAACCAAAGTTAAAATTTTGGAAGATTCCAGGTTGATCAGTTGCACTTGATTTAGGTTGAACTTATTTTTGAGATTTATCTTGGCAGGAGGATGACTGTGAATTCAGTGTGAGATTTACCTTCTGCCTGGCATTTGGCACTCACCCAGGCAGAGGAAGGAGAGGGACCAACGTTCATCTACAGCTGGTCCCGCAGTGGCCTGCCTCTTCTGACCAATCACTTTGGTTCATCATCATCATGACCAAAGTGATTTAATCTGCATTAGGTTTGGTTGGGGAAGAACTAAGCACTGAATTTGCACGATTAAGTGGGAGTAGTTGGGCTTACAGTGACAGAATTAATACTGCAGAATAAGAGCGCTTGCTGCATCAGCTGAGTGAGAAAGCTTGAAGGTTGTGGTGAGGCAGTATAGGATGCTAGACTCGAGGTTTTTGACATGGGAGTTACTCCACTGCAAAAAAGGATTGAGGTTATGGGGGAATGTGTGAAGGGAACAGAGAGTGAGGAATTGAGAGGTCAAGGGTTGGGCAGTGTACTTTTGTGCCCAGTGAGCACTAAGACACAATATCCAACAATAGCAGATTAAAGGAAGAGAGGTTTATTTTGGCTCACAGTCTGAGAGCGCTCAGTCCAAAGTTCACTAGCTCTAAGGCAGGACTGCACGGCAGAGGGGGGGCGTGACAGATGACAAACAGCTCATGACAGGGCACCGGGAAGCACAGAATGATCAGGGAAGCTGGAGGGAGACAGACCCTTCCAGGTCATGTCTCGGGGACCTGCCCCCTCCAACCAGGCTTCACCTCCCAACATAGGCCTAAACTCATTAATGGATTAACCCACTGATGAGTACCACACCCCTGATCTAATCACCTCCCAAAGCCCACCTATAAGTGCATGAGGCTTCGGGGGAACATCTAGGTATAAACCATCAAGGTCCACCCTGGTGCCTGGCACACCTCTTTATGCATAATGCACTTAGTCTATCCCCAAGAGTTGTCCACATCCTAACAGTTTCAGGGTTGCTGAAAAGTCCAAGTCCAAAGTCTCCTCTGAGATTTAAGGCAAACTTTTAGCTGTGAACCCTGGTGAAAATCAAAAAGAAGTGAAACACTGCTGACGTGCAAAGGTACAGGATAAACATTTTCATTGTAAAGTGGAAAAATAGGGATCTAGAAAGGAATGGGACCACAGGAAGACCTAAACTCCATAGGGTGAATGTTAAATCCCAGAGTTCGGTGCCCTGAGCCCAGTGCAGTTTGTGGTGGGATATGAACTTTAAAGGGCTGAGGCAGACCTGCCCCTCCAGCATCGATGCTGGTGGCTGGAGACCTCATGGCTTCTCTCTTGGGCCGGGTTTCACGCTGCTTGACACTTTCCTCAGATGTTCCAAATTCCTGGTTTTCCAGCATCCTGAAGTCTCCGGGATACTTTTGGCTTCACTCTCAGAGCTGCATGGCAGGAAGGTGCCACAGGCCTTCTTCCAAAATCTAAGTGGAAGCCTCCCTGCCGCTGCCACTCTTGTGTTTTGCAAGTTCACAAAACCAGCACCATGTGGGTGACACCAAGTTCTGCCACCCACAGGAGCAGTAGTTGAGCCCTTTTGTTTCTTGCCAGTGTCCGGAGAGGCCTCTGAGTGCCTACATGGCTGAGAAGGGTGAAGTGATTTCTGGGGAATCAGTGCTCATATTCTAGGCCGTGGCTATTCTGCCCTTGGGTCTCTTCTCAAAGCAAAGTCTTTCTCCGTTGTAGGTTTGAGCTGGCACAAGGTGGGACCTTGCTGGTTTCTCACAGTCTCTCAAGGCACTTTTCTTACTGTCTTGTTGTAAACTACTTGGCTTCTTTTTAATGTTCCTCTTTTTAGCAACCAAGCTCTCTTCTGTACCTTTGCAGGCCCTGCCTTTACCAGAGCTTCCTTTCTGACCAAACTCAAAACTCTTTCAATCATTCAGAAGGGCGCTTTGCTCTTAATTGTCAATGTAAAGCTGGCTAAACATCCCCAGCAGTACACGAGCTACAGTCTGAAGACTGGGCCGCACTGAAATTTCCTCTGCCAGATAAGTTAGTCTGCTGCCCTTAATCTCAGTCTCCCGCAAAGTGTCAGGGCTTGAGCAAAAAGTAGACAAATTTTCTGCCAGAACTTAACATACGTGATCTAAAGTACAGCTGCCAGTGGAGTCCTTTTTCCAATTGAAACTTTCTGAGCCTGGTGTTTTCTGCTTTTTACATGAGCATTCTGGTCTTCAGAGTTCTGAGCAGAATCTCCTGCCAAGCTCTGCTTACAGCATTCTTGGGCTGCTTCTCCAGCAGGCATCTCCAGGCTGTTCTGCACTCCTCCTGTGAGGGAGAGAAGGTTCTGAAAAACATGGTCAAACAGTGACGCAATGAACTACACGGTTAGGTCTTTACAGCAACGACCCATTTCTGGGTACCAAAATCTGTTTTAGCTATTTAGTTATTTTTCTCATCACTGAGACACGATATTTCACAGCAACAAATTGAAGGAGGAGAGGTTTATTGTGCCTCTCAGTTTGTAGAGGTTTCAGTTGATCGTCTATTGGCTCCAAGGAAGGGCAGCGTGGCAGAAGGCAAACAGAGGGCTGACATGGTGGTGGAAAGCAGAGTGATCAAGGGAAGATGGAGGGAGATAGACCCTTCTGGGCCATGGCCCCTGCAACCTACCTCCTCAACATCATATTTCGCTATAAACTCACCAGTGCACCAATCCACGCACCCATGACCCAGTCACCTCCCCAGAATCCCACCTGTGAGTGCATGAGGCTTGTGGGGACATGACATGTAGACACAAATCGTTACACCCATAGTGTTCCCTTTTATTATGGGTATGCGTTAGTGCTCTAATGCATTTTTAAAAAATTTATTTGAATTGGGTTTTCTGCAGCCAGAAGTGATCTCTGGATAGCTTTTAATTAAAGTTGTTTTTAATTAAAGTTGTCCCCACCTCTGAAAATTTGTCTTATCCTGGTATGCGGCAGTTGTCTGTGTCACTTGCCTCCTTTGTTCACAGGAAAGACACTGGTTGCATTATGATCTGGACATCCTGCCCTCCAGCTCTTACTCACATGCCCTGATGGGTCTAAATGGACCTTATACTTCTGTACATTTACTAGTCTTTATGTAAAGAATGATTCTGGAATTATGTAGTTTTCCTTGGAACTAAGAAGTATTCCTACTCTATTCTAGAAATAATACATTGTAACACAAACCATCCCACATGGTCATTTGTAAATATTTATACAGACAAATATTGATAAGTATTTTCCCAGGAAGGCCTATCAATTTGTAACAATAAGTGCTGAAGTAAAAATAGGCTCCAAGCAAATTGATGGAACATGGAGTGTAAGGTAAACTCCTATGTCTGTGTAACATCAATGAGTTTCTAGAGAATAAGTGCATTTCTGTGATTTCCTTCCTCCTCTCCGCTTCCCTTCTTCTTCCCTTGCATACATACCAAGCTGAGGTTTAAAGCCAATTTGGAAAGGCCAGTTCTCTGTAGTCCTGCTTTGAGGAAACAAGTGAAACACAGGATAAGCAGATTTCCCCTTCAGAAGCCATTAGGCTTCTGCAGCCTTCTGTGATGTGAAGGCCTCTGTGATGTCCCTTGGGCATGAGGAACTTGTCTCTGCTTTCTCCCACATAGGTGTGAGCAAGAGCTAGGCATAGAGGAATTTCCACTGAAATTAGATCTGTTGGGGCCATTTCTCTGTCTGTTTTTCTTCCTTGTAGCTCCACTGTCTTTTCACCTTGGAATGTCTTCAGTCATGAGATGCTCCCTAGTGCCAGCTTCATCTTCAGTGTGAAGCAGGACACCCCCACAGAAAACTGGGCAGATGTCACAACAGCAGCATCTCCTGGCCAGCAGGTGGCAGTGCCACCTTTGTGCATCAGTTTGTCCCCAAAGTGTCTGTAGTGGGCCTGGAGTGCAGTAGGGTGGGGTCAAGCATCAAATTCTTATTCCTGAACTCTTAACTGTGGAAAGCTTATTTCCAAAGTAGGTGTCACAAGGAAAAAGAACAGGATTTCCTTAAAAGAGGCTGGAATTCATGAGCTTAACAGGGGTCCCTAGATCACCAGTGTGGCCCCAATTTCTTAAAACTGAGCACAACCACCTGTTACTTCAGAATTCAGATAGGTATTTAGAGACTTTTTGTCTTTACCAAAGTTAAAATGATATTTTCAAACACCTGTTGATTGACATATAGGCTGCTTCCAAGATTTAGCTATTATGAATTGTGCTGCTATAAACATGAGTGTCTGTGTATCATCATAGTATGATATCTCTAACTCTTTCAAGAAGATACATAGAAGGGGAAAAACTGGGTCAAATGGAATTTCTAGTTTTAAATTTTTTTTTTTTAGTTTTAGTTTTTTGAGGAATCTCCAAACTGGCTTCAGTAATGAGTCTTTTATTTGGGTGGGAGTCTAAATGTTTGAGTTCTTTATATATCCTAGTTATTAGTCCTTTGTCTAAGAAATAGCTGGCAAGTTTTTCCTATTCTGTAGTTTATCTCTTCACTCTGTTGGTTGTTTCTTTTGCTGTGCAGAAGTTTTTTAATTTGATATGATCCCATTTGTTGATTCTTGGTTGTATTTCTTGTGCCACTGGGGTTCTGTTCAAAAAGTCCTTGCCTATATCTTCAACACTTGTACCTGTTTTATCCTCCAGCAGATTAAGTGTTTCTATTTTAATATTTAGATCTCTGATCTGTTTTTATTTTAGTTTAGTAAGATAGTCTATATGGGTCTAGACTAGATCTTTTCCATGTGGACATCCCATTTTCTCAGCACCATTTATTATAGAGGCTGCCTTTCCTCGAGTGTATGTTTTGGTCCTTTGTCAAAGATCGGGTGGCTGTGTGTGCCTGGGGTTGTTTCTGCTTTCTTTATTCTGTTCCTTTAATCCGCAGGCCTGTTTTTGTGCCAGTACAATCCTGTTTTAATCACTGTATAATTTAAAGTGTGCCTGTGTGTGTGTGTGTGTGCATACATGTGTGTGTGTGTACAGCGCAGTATACACAGCACGAGGTAGCCATTGCTGTCCTTAGATCTGGCTTTCCTGCCTGCCGTTGCCAATCAGAATGATGTTATGCATGTTAGAACCTCAGCACCCAGCAGTGTCGTGGGGTCTCTGGGTTGCTGAGATCATTGCCATTTTTTTTGTTTTGTTTTGTACAGATGCACATACATTTATTTTCCAGGCAGTATCAGATTCTCAGTAGGCTTAATACAACTCAATAGAGTATGTGTCAAAAGTGTGGCTGAGGAATTTCCCATGTATATTTTGTGTTTTTGAAAATCAACTTGATATGTATGAAACCCTCTTAGTGTGGGGCTCCTTGTTTTTCATCTTGCTCATCATGTTTTTCCTAACAATGTTTGCTAGTGCTACTGAAAGTTGTCTTAGTGAAGCAGATACAAACCCCTGCTTAAAAGGCATATGCATGACCTGGGCTAGCTCAAGAAACTCCAACACTTTGGAAAAGAATGATCATTGTTCTAAGAAGTGGAGACCTCATGACTTTGTAGACTTGAGCCTGGAATAAGTGCTTTGTCTGTGGCATGGGAAATGTCATTGAGAGTCACATCTAATGAAAGCGCATTCCTTAAAATTCATTAGCACATTCATTCACAGAGAAGAGAAACGGGTATAGGAAAATGCAGCCTTGTGTAAGGTTTCACACCACTCTGTGTACGGATCCTGTGTTCACCACTATAAATCCTGGTATTTGACACCAATTTTGTTTAAAGATTGTTCGGCATTCTGAAACTTGCAACTCAGAGTCCTGACAAAGTTACCAAGGAAACATCAAAGAAGCACAATGAAAGACGGCTTGCAGCAAGGGATTTATTTGAGACAGAGAAAGAAAATTAAAGACATGGTCGGGGCAACAGCTGTCCCCTTTTAGGCTTCAACGTAATTTTTAAAATCATGTTTTATAGCTTTGGGTACTCAGCGGCAGCAGTGTGCGTACCTAATACCGTTGATTATGCAGGTTCCCCGCCTCTGTTCTCTGCGTACACAGGCTGGTCTACAGAAACAGAGTAAACTTCTCCACACACCTGGGGACAAAGAGTGAGCATCAGGCATCTAGACCTGGAGACAGCCAGCAACGAGGGTTAATCAAGTTGTGCGGAATGTGCCTTGTGGGGGGAAGATTGACTTCTTTGTCTTAATATATTACAGATAGCAGAATGAAGAGCCACAGTGAAAGCTTATGCATACACATTATAACCTTAGGTCACACATAAATTAGAGACTCAGTGTCTTTACTTTTGCCTGCTCTCCTCTACCACATATTTATTTGGACAGACCCTTCCATATAGCTCCAGCTTCTGGAGCTCTTATATTAGACAGAAGAAGATATTCTCCCAATTACTAAGTCTGCATTAGATTCAGCTAGAATTAATCAGAAAGTCTCTTCACATATTGAACTTCGTGATTTTGCATCCATGTCTTGGCGTCAAGTCTTTCTCAGAGAACATGTTATGGGCTCATTTAGCTCTAAATGTTCTATGACAAAATCCAGGGACAAGAGGCTAAATAAAGTCACTCAAATCTAAACCCAATTCCAGAACTTGTCTCCCAGCCTCTCTCTCAACCCCACAAGTCTGTCCTGTTGTCTTCTCTCACCTTCCTCTGGAAGAGCAGAACTTTCCTCCCCCGGAAAGGCGATGACCGCGACATGGTCCTCTTCCTCTGCCTGCACGTCGGGGTCAGCACCTCTCGGGACAGGCTCAGCCTGGGCCTGCAGGGCCAGCAGGAGCAGGGCAGCGAGGAGGGCGAGGGTCCTCATGGCCGGTGTCACCTGGAGGGTGAGGAAGCAGGAGCCTCAGTGTGTGGGGAGTGAGGAGTCAGACCGTATTTATTGTCCCGTTAGGAGAAGGCTCAGAGACAAAGGGTGCAGTGAAGGAAGGTGTGTGTTTGACGGGCCAGGTGAGAGCTGCCATTGCCCTGGCATCCCTGGATGTTCCGTGACCTCACGGCTTCCACCACGGCTTTGCCTGCGTGTTCAGTGTCTTAGTTCAAGCCAAGAATGACAATGAAGAGCGTGCTATCTTTCTCTATTTCTCACTTCCCCTTTCAGTGACTATTTACTTTCAATATTAAAAACTGAAAGGAAATTGTGCTTTCATTCATTATGCTCAGAGAATCAGAGTCTGCATTTCTAATATGGACTGTGCTCCTGGGCAGGCCTAGTCTCTGGGTCAGATCTGCCTCCTAGTGCTGTAGACAGTTCTCTGCTATCAGGGCTCGAGTATTTCCACCCTGTGAAGAGATTTTTGAGATTACCATTTGGACGGGCTCCTATAGTAGCAAGTGGGGACATGATATTATCAGACTATGGGCAAATGAACTCAGTGGTACACTAGGCACAGAGTTGGTCTAACACTTAATAAAGTTCATGTTTTCCCATCTTTTCCAAGGTAAGAATAATAATTTAATTCTGTGTATATCTGAAGTTTACAACCTGATGATTAAGTGTATGTGTACAACTGGAGCTTTATCTGAATCCGAATATTTCAAAGATTTAAATATAATCCCCCAAACCATAAAAATTGACTAAAGGAAGACAAAGGGATAAAGTTCTGGACATGGATCTTGGTGCACAGAATCCCAAAGCAAAAGCAGACGAGTGGGGTCACATCCGTGTAGAAACTCGTGTACCACAGAGCACCCAGTCAGCTGAGTGAAAAGGAAAATCAGGAAATGGTAGAGTATTTGCAAATAGTATCCACAGTATGTAAACAACAAACACAATTCAAAGCAAATAACAAACAACTTAGTTAAAAAGATACGAATAGGCATTTCTAACATTAAAAAGTTTTAAGAAGCAATTGCCGTTTCTACTGGACTGGACATGCAGGATACCTGCGCTTTGATCAAAACCTTCACATTTCTTGCAGACTTAGCAGGGCGCAATTGTCCTCCGTAGCCACAAGAGTCCCGCACAGAAGAGCCCAGCCTGCGCGCCCGGCGGAGCAGCCTTCCTTCAGGGCTCAGAGGGCAGCCCGGCTTCCAGCACAGATGCACAATGGGAGAGAGCAAGAGGTTTTCATTACTTACAATTCTGGAGCAAGGCAGGGCAGCCAGAGGTGGTCAGACAGCAGTCCTCTGTCTCTGGTCTCAAGGAGTGACAGTGACCACGCAATGGCAGGGCAGACTTCTCATATTTATGGGACAGTTCCAGGGGTGTCCTAATTTAGGGAGGTTTCCTGGGCTTACTTTCGATTGCATACTTCAGCCCACGGTTGTGTAAGGCTGTTGGGCAATTTGGCGTGGAGCTGGGTCGTGAGATGCCTCCCCAGAAGGATTTCCTGTCCCCGGGAGCTGCCTGTGCTCATGTCCTCTTCACTTCCAATGCGGTGGACCCTTTGGTGCTGAGGGCACTGGCGAAGGGTGAGTCACCTGGTTTAGTGAACTGTTAAAATTCACTAGGACACTTTTGCCTGCATGTCATAGTTCACACTTTCTTAAAATGACTGGGATAGAAATTCCAATGATATGCAGGGTTGGAACTGGACGCCGTTCTCAGTTAGCAGCCCCAATACTTGGGTCCAATCCTGAGAGCAAATAATAACCACTGAGGTGAGTAGGAATGTCGAACACCAGGTGAGATTCTACACCACCTCCACCTGTGATGGGGAGCTTTTGTCTCCCTGAGGGACTGATGTGTAGGCACCGTGTGGCCATCGGGAGGGACCAAAGATCTCTGGGCTTGGCTGGTGGATGGACCAGGGCTGGAGGATTGTCTGGCACCATCTAGGCCAAGCACACGTGAGAGTGGTGCACGAGACTGAATGTCCCGTGTGTCCCTCAGTCGGGTTTTTCAGGCTGTAGAGCAGGTGACCTTAGCCTGTCTCACCTGGTAATGTGTGCCCAGCGACTCTGTACCCAATCCAACACGGGTCCAGCTTATGAGCCAATGTATGCCCAGCATGACCAGCATGAATACGGAGCACTTGGGATGCTTGGGATCTGTGTCAGACTGTCCCTTCTGGTTGATTAACTGAAGTCCCAACACACCTGCATACATTCAAGCAAAAATCCGCCTTTCTTCACCATCATCCTGCCCTGTCGGTTAGTTAAATGGCACCATTTTTGTGGAGAGGAGAAGTAAAAATAGCCCCTCTGAGAAAACGTACACCTAAATTGAGGTTGCTGAACTGATACCGGTATATACTGGCCTGCTGGTCAATACGGCCATAAGGATGGTCACGATTTCTGCTTTCTTTGCAGTGCAGCATCAAGAGCATCCTGCATCTTTTTAAGGGTTTATGTGTCACCTTTGAAGGATTGACGGCACTAAGAGAGAGAGGGATTATTTCCCCTCAGATTTAAGAAGGGACAAGGGCCTCGACTTTGGTGCCAGGTGGCAGGAGTGTTCAAATCGGTAGGTAGGATGATGTCCCTGGAGCAGTGACGACTGGTCATATTAGCCAGCTCAGCAGTTCAAGGGTCTGGAGAATCAGGCACAGGTTTGAACAGCTTAGGGCTAATTTGGGGAGTGGGGCTTCAAGTGATAGGTTTAGGTTCTAGGGCTTCAGAGGTTGCTGTAGGTGCCCAGCGGTGGTGGAAGGTGAAAGGGGACTCGGTGGTGGGTGCAAGTGGGAAGGCCCCATGGTTGTGACAACAGATGTCAGGAAGGGGCAGCCTCTTTGCACACAGAGCACACACCAATCCATTGGCATTCCCTGCTGAGATGGGGGGACGGCATATTGGGAAGTGTGGTTAGACGTGGGTGTTGTAACACATGGGTCTCCCAAGTCCACGTTTTTTGCATAACCAGTGAGGCTACTTCACAATCTGACCTGGGCCTTGTGGTTTCCTTGCATTGGGGAGAATAGCTGATGAGGCTTCACTTAAGGTAAATGTTAATCTCAGCAGAATGCCACTCTGTGGGGTCATCTGCAGGTACTTTGGAAAGCATGAGCTCAGGGAAACAGCCAGGCAAGTTCTGGGGTATTTGCTCTTGCCAAGCAACTTGTCCAGTGGGTGGCGAGGCCCATGTCCCCTGCAGCCGTAAGGAGAAGCTCATTCGCTGTGACTTCATGGTCAAAGGGAGATTCGTTGGTGTCTCCAGTTCCGGTGAAGCCACTGTCTCCCTCAATGACTTCCTGGGCTGAGGTGCTGTGGCCTGAGGCAGCATCATCTCCATCAAGCAGCTCTTGGATGGTGGTGCTGCTGTGTGAAGTGGGGTCATCTTCTCAGGCAGCACCCAAGAAGAGAAGCCATATCTGTGCATCCTCGTGATCACTGTCAAGCTGCGAGACCCTTGTAGAGCATCCCAGCCAGGTGTCGTGCTGCAGTTAGGGTCATGTGGGCTCATTACCCTCTGTGGGTCCCTGGGGGAGAGCTTGGTGAACGCTTCCCTCAGTCAGCTAGGATGCTTCCACTCACATGTGCTTTCAATTCAAGGCACCTCGTTCTTAGGAGAACTTTGACTGGATTCTGTCCTGCCCTCAGGGCACAGCCTGTATTTGGGTGCATAACAGCATTTCCGCACATCCACCCAAGAGCCAGGCCACGGTTCTGTCTGATAAGCCACACTCTGTAGTCATCTGAGATGGCTAACTCCAAGGACATCCCAGAGAACCAAGCTGTGGGGTGGCCACTGTGGAAAGTACCCCGAGAGCAAGCCACGGTCCCTCTCCAGCAGTCATCCTGCCCTCCCTTCCCTGTGATGGGGCCAGAGCTGCACGTGGTCCACGGGACCTTCAGAAGTTCCTGACTTCCAGCCATAGGATTCATCCTCCAGCACCGCTGGCGCTTCTGGGAATATGTGAGCTTGTCATCTTTCCTACCCGACTTACGTTCTGTGGTGTCAGGACCGTCTGAGGCTGTGCAGCAGACAGTGGCCCATGGTGTGTTGGGCGAGGGGCAAAGGCCAGCACTAGGGGTGGTTGAGAGAAGGGACTGTGTTGCTGGAGCCCTTGCCGATTCACGGAGCACCTCTGGGGTGGCCTACTCTGCATTCGGAGACCTCGTGGTGGAAGTAATATCAGCTGGGCGTTCTGTGGTTCTGGGATTCTCGGCTGGAGGCATCCCAGCTCATGACTGTGGTGTCACTCTGTGGGCCCGTCCTTCCCTAATTATTCATGTGTTTTGGCCTATTACTATCAAGAGAAACAGTGAATACTCTGATAGGCATCCTAGCTTACAGATCTTGAAACTTTGAAGCAACACGGTTAATCAGCTGTCCAAAGTCACACAGCAAGTTGGTAAATTGAAGAGGATCACAGATGACAAGGATCTTGGGGCACCTTGGTGCAAGGATCAGGGTCACCCAGGGCAGTATGTTATCAGAGAAGGAGAGGCTGGGCTGAAGGGCTCCCTGTCCACACCACATCCTGCACTGCAGAGGCCCAGGAGCCACACAGGAGCACGTGCTGCAGCCACTGAGCACAATGACGGGGCTAAGCGACAGAGAGCTCCGGTCTGATCCAGAAAATGCAGGTGTAGCTCAGATGCTCCTGGCTCCAGCTTCTCTGGAGAACTGCGTTGTTCCGCTGCTCCACAGGGACAGACACCGGGCTCTCCTGTGTGAGCAGGGTCAGCTGGGACTCAGAAGGCTGCTCCTGACGGTCCTTCCCCGGCGCGCAGCTCTGCCAGCTCCTCTGCAAGCCCCTCCCCTGCCCTACACAGTCCAGACGCCCTGGAGCAGAGCTTTTGTTTTTGATGCAGGTGACATTTGCTGCTCCTCCTCCCAGCATCCAGCCTTTCAGCTCTTCTTGTGCCACTCTCTGCACCTGGACCAATTGGAGGGCCAGAGAGAGGGTAGTGCTCGCGGCCATAGCTTATCCCTTAGAAGGGAGGCATACCGTGGACAAAGGTGACATGAACATGACAGACCGTGGAGCTAATGACCTTTTGCAAACTGAAAGGACAGTACTGAGAGGACCATCAAGCCCTGTGGAGCTGTGACTCAAGAGGCGCCTCACAGTGGCCTCACTGGGAAGAGGGCCACAGAGTAGAGACAGGAGAAGCAGGAGGAAGTGCAGCAGGCAGCTTGACGATGTTCAGGAAAGAGCAACTGTCCATGCATAGGTGTGGCTGGGCCGGAACAGGGCTGCATTAGCAGCACACAGAGGGCTTGGAGCTGTGGAGTCCCCACGTCAGTGGACATTGCTGCTTCCCTGTCCCATCCTAGTGGCATGATTGTCATTCTTTTCCATACCCGGCTGCAGCAGTGGGACTCTCAGGTCTAGGATAGGGCTCTCGGTCTCCCTGCGGGCAAGAGTCCATCCTTGCCTCCTCCCATGTGTGTGGCCGGGACTCAGCAGACTGTCAGCTTTGCAGTCTGTGCCATTGCCCCTCTTCTTTGTGCAGGTGCCTCTAAGACTGTAAGCCCTGGAGTAGAGCAGGGGCCATGTTCTCTTGCTTTCCCTTCACTTTCCTCCTGTGCTAAGATAGCACCTTGGAGCAAGAGAAAATGTTATGTCTGAAAGTCAAGACTCCTTCCTCCAAGTCTATCTGCTGGCCCCAGGCCGGCATGTGACTGGCCACCATGGTTGACCCCCAGGGACATCTGCTGTGGCTGAACTGGCACAATCACAGAAGTTTAAATGAGTCTGAAACCGCTACAAGAATCTCCACTGGATCATCAGGGCTGATATTCTGGGGAGGTGATGGTGGGTGCCCACGTGGGGGTAAGGAAGAAGACTGCCTTCTAGAAGAGCATAGACACTGCCCCCACCAGCTGTCACTGTCCCACAGATCAAGCAGACAGCATCCAGACCGGGATGATATGGTGTATTAGTCACTTTCTTGCTGCTGAGACAAAAAACCTGACTCCCACAACCTAAAGGAGGAGAAGTTTATTTCAGCTCTTTGTTTTCAGAGGTTTTAGTCCATGGCTGGTTGATGCCAAGGCAGAAGGGTCATGGCAGAAGGGCATAACCCTAACCATAAGCCTAAACTTTGACCTAAGCCTAACTCTGGTAATCTGGTAGCATGTACTATTGCGAGATTACCCTGCTGCCACTTCTTCTCTCACAGTTGGATCCACTAGGACACATCATTCACCTATAAGGTCAAGCAAAGGTCAAGCAAAAAGCCTCCACCAATCCCCTGGCTAGCACTATATTATTTTTGATAAATTCTATTACTTTTTCTAGTATGTTATTGATTTCAGGTGCTGCTTTATTTTCTCGTTTCTTAATCTTTTTGCTCTGTTTACATTTTTTCAACTCTCTCCCAGTCGATCTGCACATAGCCACAGTGACTGGCAATCGGCTGCAAGTTTTCCAACTCTCTGGAACAAAAGTCCTGCACACTAGCCAGTCATGCCACCCATTACAATCTGGGTGGCTACTGAGTATTTTTCTATCATAGGTCCTGATTGGTGGCCAAATATTTGATTCTACCAGTAGTGTCCTTTTGCATACTCAGTTAAATCCGGCACTTCCTAAGAGTCATTTTCACTTTCATATTGTTGGGGAGGGGGGGAATCCCAGGACGCCATTGTACCACCAGCAACCTGTTGTTTCTAAGCTCCCATTATATGGAATTCTGTTAAACTGCCAAAATGGACCAAGACAAACGGTCACATTGGAACCCAAGTGCCCATTGGAGGGCAAACCAGTTCCAGAAGTTTCTAAACTACATGGTCATATCTAATCACAACACAACAGCACTTCTGTAGTACCAATTATCTATATTGGTCAGTTTTCCATCACTGGGGCATGAAACCCAATTCCCACAACTCAAAGGAAGAGAGGTTTAATTTGGCTTATGGTTTGAGAGCTTTTTAGTCCAGGGAGGAACTCCAAGTTTTTTAAGCTCTAGAGGAGGAACATTACGACAGGAAGGCATGGTGGAGCAATGATTATTAGTTCATGGCATGTAGGAAGTAGAGCAGCGGGAATGGTGCAGAGAGGAAGGGGCCATTCTTTGACCCATACGGAGATACACAGAAGGGTACTTTACTAACTTCCTAGGTGGCTTCCAAAGCCACAAATGTTGCCCCTCCACCCTAACTGCCACAGTTCCGGAAGCAACCCGGTCTGAACTCCCTACTGATACTAGCACCAGCCTGTTGGCCACATGAAGACTCCTCTGAACAGTAAGTCCTGGAAGCACCACACCTTGTGTCCACATGCTCACACTGCTGGCCAGTGCCGACCTGGGGAAAGTGCAAGTGAGAACACGCATGTTGCTTCACGGCACTAAGTTTCGTAGGGGCTTCCTTCAGGTACTAGGTGTGCAGGGCACTTTCACAGTCTTGGAAAGAGGTTGGGCTTGTGCCTTTTTCCTGTAACAGCTTTTACTTCTTCTAACATATTAATGAAGTAGCAGCAAATAGCCTCACTTTACTTCCCAGGCGTAAGACAGAACATTTTGTGTTTAAGTGATACACGATTCTGGGCTCTTTGGAATATTTTGATGAAAACCTTTCTCACCTATTCTTTGCCCAAACTCCTCCAGTGGTGACGCATGTGTAGCATGTGACACGGGCGTGTTGAGACCTCTCCTCTGCCTCAAGGACACAGATTAGTCTGGGAGGTTTCTGGAACAATGGGAAAAGGAGTTAACATTCTTTCCAGGACACTAAGCCATTAGGCCATGTCAAGCTGACCCTGGTTCACTTTTCCTTCCCATGAGATGAATGCCAAGATAAATCAATAAAAGTAATAAGAGGAAAACGTCAGGATAATGATGCCACTCGTCCTGTTAGTTCTTGGACGGAGCTCTTTCTGAAGCCGGGATTCTTTCTTAAAATTCCCACGCACAGGAGTGCAAGTGCTGCCTTTGCTAGAGGTGGTTACTAAGGTTTGGATCCAAGATTCCAACAAATACATGTAGTAGAGCTGAAAACTGCGAAAGACAGAGCACGTGACACAAGGAATCTACAAAGCATAAGGAAGGAAATTAAGAGCAGACTGTAGTTGTTGTGTTGCAGCCGGGGACCAGGTTCCCGGTGACTCCACTGCACAGGCGAAGGTGAGAAGCACCTTGTTGTGCTGGTTAACGGGGAATCTGGAGAGCTGAGAGGGCTGGAGAGACTGGCTTCGGCCAGGAACCAGGAGCTGTGGAGCTGGTATTCAGAGAGGACGGAGTCTGGGTGACGGCACAGCCAGGGTGTGGCCAGGGTTGAGGTGCTGGAGAGCAGTGGCAGAGCGTCACTGTCATCTAGGGGTGCAAGTGGTGAGAAGTTGTGAGGTTGAGCTTGCAGACTTGGTTAGTCCTGAGAACTTTTTCCCATTAATTGTACGTTTTGGAATGGGATGTGGGCTTTGAGTGTTGAATGTAATGAAATTATAAAAGCCCATAAAAGTGAACAAGAATTTATCCAGTCACACGGTAAAGATGAAAATACCAAACACAGAACACACGACACAGAGATTTACACCAGGGTCCCCACCCTTTTGGGCACCATGAATAATTTTTGGTGTTTTGAGGATGGTTTGGGATGGTTCAAAGGAGCGTGCAATTAGGCTTCCTGTTGTTCATGGTAGGCTCCATTCCCCTGTGAGAATCTAACACCACCTCTGGTCTGCCAGGAGGTGGGACTCAGGTTCAAGGAGAATGATGGGAGCTCCTGTAAATGGAGCTTTGCCCACTGGCCTGAGCTCGCCTCCTGCTGCTGGCCTGCGGCCCACAGGTTGGGGACCACTGCTTTACACTGCAGAAGGAAACTGAGTATCATATCAAGTTCTGCCTGTATGAGCAGAGTTCAGATAGCCAAACACAGAAGTGGAAAAGAAGAAAAGGACTTGAAAGCTGTATCCTGGAGAGATAGCTGTACCCCATGTTTATTGCAGCTTTCTTTGCTCAATAGCCAAGATATGCCATCAATCAAAATGTCTACCAATGTGTTTATCAGAGAGAAAGAGAATGGAATGGAACACTACTCAGCTAGAAGAAGAGGAAGGCTTTCCACCTGCAGCTGTGTAGGTCAGCCCAGAAGATGTTATATTAAGTGAAATAACCAACTGCAAAAGGACCACAAGATCTCACTCATAAAATCTGAAAGAGCCGATCCCACTGAAGTAGACAGTAGAACAATCAGGCCCCAAGGCTGGAGGAGAGAGTGGGGAGAGGCCGAGGGAAGGCTGGCTCGCAAGCACAGAGCTACAGAGAAGAGGAGTGAGTACTGTATACTATTCTATGATAGCATGACTCTGGTCAGTAATAGTGTATTGTGTATTTCAACATAGCCAGAAAGGAGCATTTGATTGCCTTTCTACAAATACATGATGAATGTTTGAGGTGATAGATCTGCTATCTATCCCAAATTAATCACTATACAATGTACGTGTACACCTATACTTCACATTGCACAATATATATTTATACAATTCTTTTGTTTCAACTCAAAAACTAAGTAAATGAACCAACATATTATATTTTAAAAGCAATGTTGCACCAGATACTTTTTGAAAATGGGAAGGAAAACCCTATTCAGATGATTGCAATGGGGACAAGGTCTTGCCACAGGGAAAGAGGTTGAACCCAACTGTCCTGAAGCAAAGGGAGCACTCTAAGCACTGCGTGGGCCCGGGGAACAGTTTAACAGCGTATCAGTGGAGAGGCTGGTCAACGGCATTAGTCCATCTGCATTTGGGAAATGGACTTATGGAATTTAGCCTTCTTTCTTCTCAAAGGGACCAAGTCAATTACATTTCAAAGGGATAGCTCCACACATGATTTATTTTTAAATCTTCTTCTTCTTTTTTTTTTTTTTTTTTTTTGTGGTGCCAGGGATCGAACTCAGGCCCTTGTGCTTGCAAGGCAAGCACTCTAATCACTGAGCTAAATCCCCAGCCCCCACATGATTTATTTTTATTTTTTTATTTCCTTACCCTTCCGCATGAGTGATTTGTTTCAACTAAAAATGTCAAACGTATCGTTGGTATTCAGTAAATATACTGTTTATGTGCAATGAAGTTTTGAACTTGGGGCTTATTGGAAGCTTTCAAGTTGCTCTGTCTGTTCGGAGATTCTTACCCATCTCTCCTATTATATCTGTTCCTAGAGTTAGCACGTGTCATGCCCGAACCAGATTGTCATAGCTACCACAAATCGGATGCTCCTGCTGGCCTTCATCCACGCAGGGTGGACAGGGTTGTTCTTTCTAACATTCTTCTGAGATGTCTGCTGTGAGTGCCGCTTCACCCTCTTGTCTCACAACGCCTTCTCCTCAAGTCTGATGCAGTTAGACCCTGACTCTGCAGGTCCTCATCCTTAGCCCTCTCTCTGGCTACGATGTTGTCGACCCCTTCTTGTACTATATCCAAGTTGTCCATATCTGTTGTGTTTTACGGTAAGATTCACCATGAAATCTTTCTTTGCCACACTTTTCTTCATTCTAAAGTTCTAATCTTAATGATGTCACATTTATCTACTAACAGATTAATATTAACATTTGTGCACTACCTTATATTTAGGTCTCAATGATTTTAACTGTCATATGAACTGGATAAAGGGTCTGATTTAACTTCTCAGATTTCAATTTTAATGGTAATAATGTACATCCATAAAGCGAAGTGAAGGTGGATAAAATTAACTAACTTAATAAAAACAACCTGCCCATTGCTGACTACATATTAAGGAGCTATCTAGGCAGTAAGAAGCAATGAGCAAAACATGGAGCTTTCATTCTAGTTAAGAGAAGATTTGTTCTAGAAATCTTGTAACTAAGATGTATAGAAGAGTGATGGTTTGAATTCTATGCAGAAAAACAAAGAGCATGAGTTGGATAAAGATCCATGGGGAATTGTGGTACAATTTAAAGTGTGGAAATCAGGACAGAATTCAGTGACAAAGTGAAATTTGGGGAGCGATTACAGGGCTAGGGAGGGGGCTGGGTGCACTGCGCGTAAACGGCAGGTACTGTAAGAAGCAGGCTGGAATAGCCTGGTAGCCAGCTTGGGAACAGGGATAATTACACCAAGGATGCAAAACCAAGTCAGTGGTAGTTACAGGAAACTTAAGAAGGCAGCCTGCCCTTCCCAGCCTGAATCCTGGCCTGGGACTTTCATCCCATGTGCAAAGCAGAAAGGCAGGTCTATGTCTGTGTCAGAGCCACAGATTCCCTCTGTCCTCCCTGGGTGGCCAGACACGCATGGGAATTGGACCCCTGCACTGTCCTCAGACAGATGGGCCCTCTGACGCTGAGAGCCTCCCCAGAGTCTCACTGGAGTGGACTTGGGGAAAGAAGTCCTCCCTTGTCTGGAGGTCTTGGCTTTGTTGTTGGAGTTTGTGCTCATTGCCGTGTGTGGGCCCATTATTAGTAGCATTGTTTTAGTCTAGAAAGGCAAGTAATCCTACCTGCATCAGTCTACCTTTCTCTGAACACAATAGTGTGTCCATCAATCTGTGATCTCTTGAGACCCTTTGCCTGTGATGAGATCAGTAAGAGCTGTCCTATTCTGATCTGACGTTCTTTTCCTGGACATGTGCTGTGGAATCGCACGCAGGAGGTCATTAATTCAGGTCCAGCATTAGTGGTCTCAGGTTCACACTGGGCTGCTTGGTAGGGCCCGGCGTGACCTCCTGAGAGGCATCTGAAGGACGTCCAGTTATCCCAGGGTGAGAACTATCTGAGGAGGGGAAACCAGGTTACACTCCATCCCTGCAAGAGGTGGGACTGGCCCTTCGGAGACAGGGATTAGTCATGAATGTGCTCTGTTGGAAGAGAAGAGGAAGAAAAACTCCTGAAGGATGCAGCCCTCAGAACCATTAAGTCAGGGTGGATATCCTGGGCAATAGGCAGCAGGGAGAGCTGGGACTGCCCTGTCCAGACTCTGGGGGTCTAAAGTGTGTGCGAATGTTGCCGCCCTTTCCTCAGACCTAGTTCCCTGCTGGCACTCTGTGAGCTGCCTGAGGTCCTCGGTGTTAGAACCTCAGCATCCTGGAGCATCAACGGGAAACCTAGACGTCTGGGATCACAGCCTTCAATTCCTTCCACTTTTCCCAGGTACTCATTTGAAACTGTATTTTACAGCTAGTATCAAATTTTCAGTGGCTTAAGACAAACCAAGAGAGCGCATGCTACCAAGTGTGATTGAGGAATCGTGTGTTGTGTTTTTGAAGACCAACTTCATGTCTATAAAGCCCGCTCACACCAACTGTGAGTAGGTGCTACTGGTGATGAACGTAGCTCCATGTGGGGCATTGCTACAGGGATTTGCAGCCTTGCTTGAATTTTATTTATCTTTTTGTTCTTGAATTCTGCTTATTCTTAAAAATCTTAGTATTTGGTGCCAAGACTTGGTTTAGAAGAGTTTTGTGTAAGATTCTAGTAGTCACACATTGAAGCGTGCTCATGAAGCTACGTAGGAAAATGCAAAGAAACACAAACACAGAGAATTGGCTGCGAGGAATTTATTTGCAAGAAAGAAATAAAGTTGAAGACATAGTCCAGAGAAGAGAGCAATTCTCTTCTAGGCCTCAAAGCATATTATATTTTCATTTTTCCTTGACTCTGGGTGCTCAGCGGCAACAAAATCTGTAGACTTGATTGCGGTAGGTGCAGACTCCTAGGGTGCGTTCCAGAAAACCGCAGGATGGTCGTCTACAATAGCAGACCAGGCCTGCTCTTGCACCTGGAGACAGAGAGCATATCAAGCATCAAGTACTGGGGACAACTCTGGGTGGAAAGCACATCCAAGAAGGTGCCCTCTGAGTGGCATGGCTTGCTCAGCTCAGTACGTTACAGAGAGCAGAATGAGCAGCCACAATCATGGGTATAAACACACTTTAACCTGGGTAATTACACGCAAGATTAGAGACTATTCTCATGTGTGTCCACTTTTACCTGCCCCTGTCTCACTGCATATTTCTGTGAACACATCCTTACACACATTTCCAATTTCTATAGATCCTCCCAGTAGACAGAAGGAAATATCCCACCTACGACTAAGTCTATACATTCAGATCCAGATAGAGGTGGTCTGTAAGTTTCTTCTCAAATTGAGCCTGGTGATCTTCCCAAAAATGTCTTGGAATAAAGTCTTCCTTAGAGAACATTTCATAAACTCACTTAGCTCTTAATGTTCCATGAGAAAATCAAGGAGAGAGCAGGGAGGTTACACACAGTCAGCTAAATTACACCCTATTCTGGAGCCTCTTTCCCATCCTCCCTCTTGAGTCTGTCTGTTGAGTTCTCTGACCTGTCTCTTGAAGAGCAGAACTTTCCTCCCCTGGAAAGGAGATGACTGCGACATTGTGCTCTTCTTCTGCCTGCATGTTGGGGTCAGCACTTCTTGGGACAGGCTCAGCCTGGGCCTGCAGGGCCAGCAGGAGAAGGGCAGCGAGGAGGGCGAGGGTCCTCATGGCCGGGGGTCGCCTGGAGGGTGGGAGAGCAGGAACCTCAGTGAGTGGGGAGTGAGGAGTCAGCCTGTATTTACTGGTCTCCTAGGAGAAGGCCCAGAGTCAGGTGCAGTGAGGGAAGGTGTGTGAATGATGGGCTGCCACTGTCCTCACATGCCCTAGATGTTCCACAGCCTCGCGGCTTCCGCCACGGAAGCCTGTGTGTTCAGTGTCTCTTAGTTCATAATGATGATAGGTGATTCTATCTTTTCTTATTTTCACTTAGTTTACTTGAATGTTTACTTTTTAATTATAAAAATAAATCATGCTTTCATTCATTACTCTTGGAAAACAAATAAGTCTAAATTTCTGACGATGGCCCCCGCTTCATGGTAGGGTGTAGACTCTGTATCAAAGTAGGACAGCAGTGGAGCAGATAGTTGTCACTTGTGAGATCTTCAACCACAAAACTACAAAAGTTACATGTAGAAATAAAGTTTTGGACATAGATCTCAGCAGTGATTTCTCGCACAGGACATTGGAGGCCCAGGCTACCGAGCCGATGCTGACAAGTCAGGTTCCATCAGACCAGAACACGTTTGCATGGTGAGGACACAATCGTCTGAATGAAAACACAAGCCAGGAAATCATAGAATATTTTCAAAGCATCCATTTGATAAGGTAATAATATCCAGAAGATGTAAGCAACTAACACCATTCAATAGCAAAATAAACAAATAAATAACCCGATTAAAAATTGTGCAAAGAACCTGAACAGACACTTCTCACATTGAAAGACTATTTACAAAGCTATTGCTGTTTCTCCTGGGCAGGATATGTAGGCCCCCTGTGCTTTGAACGGACCCTTCGATTATCTTAGGAAATTAACGGGGAGCAGCTGTCCTCAGCAGACGCCAGAGTCCCACACAGAAGAGCCCACAGGGGCCCACAGCTATGGGCTCCCAGAGCGGTCTCCCGTTAGCATCCAATGGCCTCTCAGCATCAAGGACACAGGCACAGTGGGAAAGCACAAGAGATTTTCATCACTCACAGTTCCTGGAGCGAGGCAGGATGACCAGGGGTGGGCAGAGCGCAGTCCTCTGTCCCAGGACTCAAGAAGTGACAGCAACTGCTCAAGGGCAGGACAGACTTCTCGTATTTATAGGACACTTGGAAGGGTGTCCTAATTTGAGGTCTCTTTTTGGGCCTGCGCTCTATTGCGTACCTTGACCAGCAGTGGTGCAAGGGCAGTTGAGCAATTTGGTGTGCAGCTGGGTCACAACTTGGCCTCCTGAGGGCCTTCTTAGTCACCTGGGTGAGTCTCGTCTGGACTGCAGTAGGCACTTGTTATTATTGCTTTGTGACTCTCGCCACAGTGGACACTTTGGTGCTGAGGCCAGTGGCTGCGGCCAAGTGGTTTGGAGCAGGAAGTATGAAAGCCAGCAGGATACTCTGGCCTGTGCATCGTAATTCACAAGTTAGACGTGCCAGTGGGCATGCAGAAGAGGAACTGGAATCCAGTTCTCAACTAGCATCCCCAAGACCTGGGGTCTAATTAGGACAAGACACCAAAACTGTGGGACAGAGCAGGGACTTTGGACCCCAGGAGAGATTCTGTGTTGCTTCCATGTGAGCTGTGCATTTTGGCAGAATCTCCCTGAGAGACTGATGTGCACACAGCATATGAGGCCTTGCAGGGAAGAAAGGCCTCCTGGCTTGCCTGGTGGCTAGGCGAGGGCTGACGGATCACACCTTAGCATCTGAGCCAAGCACCCCTGAGAGTGGCACATAAGAATTAAAGTCCCCTGGAGGTCCTTCAGTCAGGTTACTAAGGTGGCAGTGAGATTGGCCTTCGCCTGTCTCACCTACTGCTGTTGTTCAAGACTCTGCACCCAAACCAACATAGGTCAGGGGTCTGAGCCACCCTGGGGCCTCGCAAGACCAGCGTGAATGCTGCTGCACAACGTGTGGGCCCTCTTGGTTTTTTTTTTTTTTAGGCAGAGTTTTAGGAAAAGTAGTTATATTCAAAACTTGTCCATTCTTTATCATCTTCTTCGTCCACAGGGTGAAGTCACCAGATCTACTTTGTGCAAAAGAAAAAAGGAAAACAGCCCCTTCCAAGGCAATAAATACCTACATTGAGGTTGCTGACTCCAATGCTGGCAGCTGGTCAATACGGTCACAAAAATGGCCATGACTTCTGCTCTCACTGCAGGGCAGTATCGAATCCAAGATTATATTTGTCTTAAGCAGGAAGTATTGCATCAAGACAGATGGAGCATCCCCCTAGATCCAAGTAATGCACGTGGTAAACATGGAAAAAATCAAACAGACCATGAGACATGAAGACTTTTCACTGCACAAGGAAGGGAATTAAGAGCAGATTATAGTTACTGAGGTGCAGCCTGGCACCAGGCTCCCCACCTGCATCTGTTGCATGGTGAGGAGGAGACACACAGTATGGATGTTGATTAGCAGGGAGCCTGGACAGCTGAGTGAGAAGACTGAGAACACAGAGGCTTAAGGGCAGGAACCAGGAGCTGTGATGCTCATCTTCAGAGAGGAAAGAGTCCAGGTACTGGCAAGAATTAGGACGTTGCCAGAAGTAGAAGCCTGGAAAACAGTGTAGGGAAAGTCACTGTCATCTGGGGGTCAAAGTATGAGAGCCCAGGAGGGTGAGGATGCAGACCACGTTGGACCTGAGAACTTTTCTCCATTATCTAAAGTTTCTGAAATAAATCACGTGTCTTTGAGAAGCAAAGAAATAGTCTGAAAGCAGTACTACTCTTAGGCTTATACCTTAGGCTACAGTAATAAATATAGTACAGAAGAACAAGCACACAAACAAAATAGACAATGGATGCGATATCTGTGTGTTGGAGAGACACCCATAGTCCTGTGTTCATTGTGGTTCTATTCACAGTAGCCAAGAGATGGCATTGATCTAAGTGTTTGTCAATAGATGACAGGTAAAGAGAATGTAAGGTGTGGATTTGTGTGTAATACACACACACACACACATATACACACATGCACAATGGAGCACCAGTCAAATACAAAAACGATGAAATCCTGTCATTGGCCACAACTTAAATAAAGGCCAAAGACATTATCTTAAGTGAAACAAGCCAGGCATAGAATGGTAAATACCACATCTTCTTGCTTGGATGTGGAAGCTAATATGTCAGTCTCATTAAAGCAGACAGTATGCATGCATGACTATAAGGTGATGACTTTAACTCCAATTCATATAGCTAAAATAAATTTTGGAAGGGACGTATATGCCCATCAACAGCTGAATATATAGATACATATAGATAGATATCCATATCCAAAGAAGGATAAATTTAAGCCATTTGTAGGAAAATAGATGTACCTTGAGACCATAAACCTGGGTGAAATAAATCAGACACAGAGGTTAAATATCAGATGGTTGCTTTTATGTGAAAAACCCAAAATATAAATAATTTAATAAACAAAATAACAGACAAATGGTAGAAAACAGGGAGATAGATGTTGGGGAGATGGGGAGGGGATATGGGGATGAGGTGAGCTGGAAGGACCAGAGGGGAAGGAGAGGTAAAAATGATTCAGATGTGATGTCTATACACACTATTTTGCCAGACAAATGCAACCATGCATCTCAAACTTATACCAAAAAAATAATAATAGGGAGTAAGACAATTGTTACCAGGGACTGGACAGGAGACACGGACTAGCAAGGAGAAGTTGGCCAGTGGGTCCAAAATCACAGCTGGAGAGCAGGAATGAGTCCTGGTACTGTCCTGGTGTACTGTTGCACAATACCGTGACTGTAGTCAACAATAACATCTTTTATATTTTAAAATAACCAGAAGAAAGCATTTTGAACATTCCATCACAATTGAGTGATAAATGTGTGAGGTTATGCTTATACTGATTCCCTCGATTTGATTATTTCACAGTGTAGACATGTATCAAAATTTCATGCTATACGCCTTCAGGATAAGTCAACTTCAAAATGAATAAATAAATTCTTGCACTTTACAAGAAAAGTTGCACCAAAAACTTCAAAAATGGGAAGGAAAAATTTATGAGAGTATTGCAATAGGGGTCAAGAATTTGCAATCAGGAGAGAAGTTGGAATCAGCTCCCAGGAAACAAAGAGCAGGCAAAGTTTTAAGAACTGGGGTAGCTGGTGGAGAGGTATCGGAGGATGTTAGGGGGGAGGTTGGTCAATGCGATTGTGTCACTTGGGTTTGCTAATTGGCACCTATTGAAATTAGGCTAATAACTGTCCCCAGAGACACAGAAGCTTTCTCTTTGGAAATTATATTCCAAAGGGATGACTCACCATCTGACTTAGTCTTTCCCTTTTTTTATAGTACATGAGCAATTTATTTAAAATGAAAATATCTTGCTGATCTTCAGTAAATATACTGCACATTTGCACTGCACACGTTAAATCGGTGTCATATTTGAGGCTGAGAAGGCTGCACTGGTTGTTTTAAGACACTCACGTCTCTACCATTTCTGTCCCTCAAGTTAGCAACTGGGGTTGTCATAGCAAACACCAAATGTGACGCTCCTGCACCCCTTCATCTACACAGAGTAGCCAGGGATGTTCCCTCCGGCGCCTCTTGCCTCATAATTGATAGCTGCTTCTGAGCTGTCTGCTGTGGACTCCATTTTACCCTGTGCTCTTCGACGTCACATCTTCAAATCTGATGAAGCTAGACCCTGGACCGGATGTCCTTGTCCTCATATCACTCTCTCTGCCTGGAATGCTTCTTGGCCTTTCTTTTACTCTACCAAAATTGTCAACACTTATTGTGGCCATATCTGTTTAGATTTATCATGAAATTTTCCTCACAATTCCACTCTGTCTTTTTTCCGAAACCCTGATGCTTCATGAAGTCAAAATTATCTCTTATGTTTCTCTACGATTTAGATAGGTCTTAATGATTTTAGTTAGTTCTTAAGGGTAAATAGTCATGTGGTCTGGTTATGTGGGTGGAGTTCACTCTGTAGGTTTCAATTTTCTACAGTGCAGGTCAGTGATGACAATGTAGTTTTATATCATTGTGAAAAATTGGGTAGAATAATTAATTTCTTTTTCACCCCTTGTATGTTAGGCAGTTATCTAAGACCTTGGTACAAGAGTATGATGCTTTCATTCTGGTTTAGGAATACAAAAGCTACATAAAGCATATACATATATATATATATATGTATTTATATATTTGAAATAGTTTGAATCAATGCAGATAAATAGAAGAAGTCAGATAGAGAAGAGCAGAGGGAATATGATACAATTTAAAATACAAAAATCAGGACACAACTCAGTGACGGAGTGCAATTCTGCTTAAACTTTAATGACATTGAGTAAGGCAATTAAACGCTATGTACCTTTTCAACCATAACTTAATTTATAAAAGAACCAATGTCATTTTGAATATGTTGTGTAACAACTTGGAAAGCTGCTAATATTGTGATCTTTTGTCTGCATTGAACTTATCAATGCCATAAACTGTCTGAAGTATCTGAAATAAGTCCTGGGTTTCTGTAGCTTTATTATACTGTGTTAAATTTTTATTTTTATTAGTACATATTTGCAGTACATAATGATTACGTTCCTCGCGGGGAGCTGGTACACATGCATGTCACATCTTAATTATTTTTTCATCCCTTTTGTCCCCCCATCCCCCATCCATCTCTTGGCTCCTGTGGTGGACCACTGTGGTCAGCTTGTGTAGGAATGCTTAGCTGGACTGAGTTATCGTGGTTCTGGGCGTAGAAGACCCACCTAAGGACTGTTGCCAACACAACATAAAGGAGAACGGGAGCAGAAGACAGAGGCCGGCTGTTTCCCAAGAGAAGCTCTGCTGCGGCTGGTTCTTCCAAAGAGGACCTGGCTGTTCTCATTGAAGAAGGAGCTCAGGGCCTTGCTGTCATTAAGAATGACTCCTGTTGCTTTGGGGGAGCTCCGTTCGTCATTTCTGCTGTGAGCATCATATCCTGGTTCCAGTATAGATTTCTTCAGCCATTTAGTGCAGACACAGACGTACATGGGACATTGCCATGGGCTCCCAGCCCTTGATTGTATCTTTCAGGTCTTCAGTGCATAGACTTTTGTCACTTTTCCCACATTTGGCTTATGGGTGAATGTTGTAACTTGTAAACATTCTGTGTTAAACCTGTTGTCTTGCAAACCATTGGCTCTAGAAAGGTAACTAAAACAGCCCCCCTCTCTTTTGCAAAAGATCTACCCCCATTTCCTATGATCTATCTTTTATTTTGCTCTTCATTTACATTTCGGATTTTTCACACAGAAGAAACCATATGATATTTGTACTTGTGTGCCTGATTTATTACACTTAACATTATGATCTCGTGGTGAATCGGTCTTCCTACAAAAGATTCAAGTTTATTTTTCTTTATGCAGAGTAGTAACAAGCCATGTACTCTTAGATATGAAATTTCAATTCTACAGATTTCAACATTTTCTTGTATAAAAGAAGACTACTAATGGACTTTTTCTACTTACTGTGGGATGAAAACAGTCTAATGTGACTTCAGAGATATCCTGTTAATTGAAAAACTACATAAGACAAAGGGAATACTTGAGAAATATAAACTATTCATATGTTAGCTAATATTTAGTGATTAGTAAGCAGTTTTCATCCAGTGTAATAATAAATTTGCACAATAACCTCATCAAGTAGCTGTTTTCATTAGGTAATTTTTGTGGGTTTCAAAAGGAACTTCAGAGAGGTTAATTATCTTACTCAAAGTCGCTTACATATAGTGAAAGGACTGTTGCCAAATCCATGTCCTTAACCACTTCCCTGTATTCCCTCTGAATTGCTCTGTACTCTACCGTGCTCACTGCTGTCAGTTGCCAGGATGATTTACATTCTGAGTCCAGAGCCTGACAGCCACTGACGGCAGGCACACGTTTGCTGACTGTTGATCTTAGACGAGTTTTACAGCCTTTCCTTCACGTGTGCCTTGTTGCTTCCTTCATTTTGGATTTGAGCTAGAGACACTGGGACCTGATGGTTTTCCACGCTTTAGGAAGAGTTGAAGGAAAGCTTGTTACCAGACCTCACCGATCATCATTCACACGCACAATCATTACTGAGTAAAGAGAGTTTATTTTTGCTAAGAAACGGTCTATGGGAGTAATATTGATCTTCCTACAGACCCGCCTCTGGTACTCTACAGGGGCAGAAGGGATCCAGGATGCAGGGGACTGTGAGCAGGAACAAGTCCTCAGGGCTGATGCAGCTTGGGGTTCAGTAGCTAACGTAGGGCAGCGGAATCTGAATACCTGTGAGGGGGAAGGGGAAATTGGACTCTTGTCTGAAAAAAAATCAAATCAGGAGCTAAGTCAGATTAAATATTGGGCCACCGGACATACATTTGTGCACTTTAATGTTGGTGGTTTATTTTTTTTGCTTATTCTTAAAGGAGAATCATGACACAAGGGGACAGAAGGAGGAAGAAACCAGAAAATAGTCCTTCATCACTCCAGGGTTGCTTTGATATTGCTCTGATCCCGCTGCTCCATTCGCAGCTCAGCTCCTCGCCTGCTTCCTGGGTGTGTGTGCCCAGCTTCTTACCTGAGAGGGTAAAGACCCTGATCATCCTCCCCAGGAAGGGTCGCCTCCTATTGGCCCATTTATTTTTATTGCTGTGTAGAAGCTCTTTATAAACTCGGGAATTAGAACTCTTTTGAAAGTTTGTTATTTCACGTTGATGAACAGAAATATTTTTGTAGTTTTAAAATTTCTTGTGTTGTCTCTGAGTTTTCTGAGGCTCTCACTTATATTTATGCACTTCTGTCTTGCACATGTTAGTGCTTTTTTGGCACGAGCATAAGTCCTGCCAGGTCCTGTGTTTGAGTCAAGGTTGTCTTTCCTACCCACCACCAGCCAGGCACCCGAGCCTAATCTTTGCCAGGGAGAGTGGGCAGGAGCCATGGTATCCTGATTTAAGGTGATAGGTAAAGGTGCGAGCAACACATAGGATGAGTATTTCGATTAAAATTTTTCATTACAATAAAAGACCAATTGCCATTAATCTCCTTCAAAACATTTTCCCCCTCGCTTCAAACACAATTATCACATAAATTTTGCCACTATCTGAAGCAGTTTACCTTTATGGCAATTTCTGTCAAATAAAAACACTAATTGTGCCCTCATCTCTCTTATTTACTGCATCTGGCATGGTGTGACTCCTGGTTCTTTCCCGCAGTCAAAGTGACCGTGAGTGGTAAATGTGCTGAGTCAGTTCAAGACACCTAGCACACATAAGGGCACAACTGAAGTCGCCCATGAAAAATCGTGCAGAACTGCTTGGGAAGTGACAAGAATGATGGACAAGTGGTGTGTGAAGTGAGGAGGGCTATTTTGAAAGAGATTGACGGCCATGGGTATTTTATTGTAATAACTTTTTAAAAAAATTAAAGATTAAAATTAAAAATTAAAGATTGACGTAACATTTTCATCACACCTGGTACGGACACCCAGCAAGTAGAGGAGACATCTTGTTGCAGACAGAGCTGCTGGGTCCGAAAGACACCAAAGTGACATCGGAGGAAGACGGAGCTGTTCATGCTTCGCTTCTGCTTCTCTTCTGCCCCTCTGCCATGATCTTCTTCAAGGAGAAGCAAATACAGAAGCAAATACTGAAATTAAAGCACAGAAGCTTGTGTCCAGTGGCTGAGTATTTCTGATTATGACTAACTTCTTTACACAGGAGTTCAGTTTCTCTCCCCTCCTCACAGACATTCATGTCCTGCTGCCTTCCACCAGCCACCGATACCTAGAGCAGATCACAGATTTGAGAAACTGCTGCTCTTCACACAAGCCCGCCTCCTGGGGCATCGACGTGCCGGTCCCTCCTGCCGCTATATTACACAGTCGTCCACCTCCTCTGGGAGCCTGCACTTTCCCAGGAAGGGTGGTCAGATCTTTCTGCTTCTGCCTAACATGATGCATATGGAAACCCAGCAAGAACATGGGAAACAGGGCTGTGGGTGGAGCTGTTGGGTCAGAGAGGACAAAGTGACTTTGGAGCAACAACGGAGTTCTGTGTGGTTCATTCTTGCCTCTTCTCTGTCCTTCTGTGTCGCGATCCCGCTTTGAGAATAAACATACACATAAACATTGCAACTGAAGGACAGATGTTTGTGACCTTGCACTGTATCCACTTTTCCAAACAGCAGATGAATCTCTCTTCCTTCCTCACCAATGTTCAGATCTTGCTGCCCTGCAGTAAACTCCATGATAAATCAGAACCTTGAGGACTTGTTTCTTTTCATAATCTTTTGCATGCTGGAGCTGTCGATGGTCTGATCCTTCCTTCCCTTGTATTGTGTCCTAAGCCAGGCTGTGGCCAGGGCAACAGTACTACTGGACACCATTTCCTAGCAATAATGAAATGTCTTTACTCGCTAATGACTGTGCATGTGGATTATGACCCATGATGACTGGTAGCAAGCTTTCCTTCTAGTACTCTTAGAGTGTGGAGAACAGCCAGGTCCCAGTGGCTTC
Source organism: Hystrix cristata (assembly GCA_004026905.1). Classification (NCBI taxonomy): domain Eukaryota; kingdom Metazoa; phylum Chordata; class Mammalia; order Rodentia; family Hystricidae; genus Hystrix; species Hystrix cristata. Next base: position 10,914 of record PVJO010011862.1, on the reverse strand, counting down.
AAATTAAAGAAAGGAATTTGACAAGGCGTGTACTATGGAGAGGCCGCGAAACCTGTGCGGGGTCACCAGTCAGCACTGTCTGCCTACCATCACCAGTTGTCAGGTTCTGGGTTCACAACAAAAATTATCTGAACGACTTAGACTACTTAGCACTTTAGACTGCAGAACAATTAACAAAGAGTATACGGTAGTGGTTAGTATGGTATGTGGGATTTTGTAACAATCTTGTTGCTTTATTTTTAGTGGCTTTAAGTAAGACAATTAACCTCTCTAAAGTTCCTTTTCTAAACCACAAGAATTACTTCATGAAAGGAGCTACTCCATGAGGCTATTGTGAAAATTTATTATCAGAATGGATGAAAAGTGCTTATTAATCAATAAGTATTAAACTACCTAAAATCAATGACCCACTTAAGAAATGGGCCAGAGAAATGAACAGATACTTCACAGTGGAAGAAATACAAATGGCCAGCAAAATCTGAAAAAGTGTTCAACATCTATGGCTATTAGAGAAATGCAGAATAAATATTAGCTCATATGAGAAAAGTGAATATTTTTTATATGTCCTAACTATTCCATCTAGATTTGGCCATTTTCCAGTTAACAAAGTACTGCTAAAGTGACTCAACATTGTCTCCACCGCACAATAAAGAGAGCAACCCCAGAGAGCTGAGAGGCAGACTTTGTCAGTTTTGGGCATAAGAACAAGGAGGTTTTTAAAAAATATATTAGTACACGTTTGCAGTAGTACACGATGCTTACACTGCTTGTGGGAAGTTGGCACATGTATGTAATACATCTTAATTCTGTCTTCATCTCCTTTCCCATCCCTCTTTTCCCCCTTCACCCATGTCTTTTTTTTCTTTTTTTTAAATTTTATTTTAATGGTACATTTTAGATGTACATAGTGATAACATTCATCATAGGGGATTTGTACTACTGTACATGAAATATCTTGTTGCTTCTTTTTTTCCCATTCTCCTCCCCTCATCCCCTCCTCCCTCCTTATTTACAGAAGCTTTGTTTCCATCTTTTCCTTCCATTTCTTATTTCTCTTGTCCTCTATTCTGTTCCCCTTCCCTTGTTCCCTTTACCGTTTGGACACTTTCTTCCTTTTCGCAATATAATACATTTTAGTCTTTATTTATACTTTCAGTTTCTCACACCCATATCTTGATTCCCTTTTATTTTTCCTGTCTTTTTTGAGGGGGTAAATGTTTGCAGTATGTAGTGGGTTACACAAGTTGCAGGCCACACTGAAGATTTTGGATTCCTTATAGTGCATGTGAAAACAGAGGAAAGAAGTATAAATCCTGGGTTTAATTTCTGACCTTGGATTTTCTTGACAAACTAATTTTAAGTGCTCATCTTCAAATAAGGAGTTTTCTCCATAAGGCCTCCAAGAAGACCCCCAGCCCAATACCCACTCCAACTCACTTGCCTTGTCCCCCCCAACAACCTTCCTTTCCAGCCAGCACAATCCACACATTGCCCTACTGAGTACTTTGTCTGCCTCCCAGCTCCCTCCATTCGCTGCACATCCTTGGAATTTGCTCTCTTGCCTTTCTCCTTGGTCAAATCATGTTTCTCTTCCAAGAAGAACTTGAAGTCATCACTCTCTGACAGTGTTATTTAACTTACTTTGTGCACTGATGTGGAAAAGAGCTTATATTCTGGACTTTTGTCCAGATCATACCAGTAACACAAACTGCTTGTGGAATTTGAAACAGAAGTCCTGGGTTTCCAGTAGCTTTAATAACAGTGACCTACTGACTCCTGGATATGATGTTTCAGTCCTACTGACTTTAGTATCTTCCCATGTACAGTGAAAATGCTCGTGGGGTTGCTCTTTTCATGGTGGGGTGAGGACAGTGTTGAGTGACTTCAGTGATACTTTGTTAACCGGAAAACAGCCAAATCTAGATGGAATAGTTAGGCTATATAGAAAATATTCACCGTTCTCATATGAGTTAATATTTATTGACTAATCAGCACTTTTCATTCATTCTGATAATAAATTTTCACAATAGCCTCATCAAGTAGCTGCTTTTGTGAAATAATTTTTGTGGTTTAGAAAAGGAACTTTAGAGAGGTTAATTGTCTTACTTAAAGTCACTAAAAATAAAGCAACAGGATTGTTACAAAATCTCATAATTTAACCACTGCCTGTTACTTGGTCTCTACTCTAGAGTGCTTATGGCTATAGACTGTTGGGTTTGTAGGTGTTGTGAGCTCACTACCCTCCAGCTGCTAGTGCGCTGGCTGGCATTTGCTGACTGGCGAGGTTATATTTTTATAAGTATATGTTTGTGATACATAACAGCTGCGTTTATCCCGGGGAATTGGTACACACACATACGGAATCAAGACCCTTTTTACTTCCCCTTTCCCTCACCTTCCTCCTGTCTCCCCCATCCCCCGATCCCCTTCCCATCTCCTCAAAGTCTGTTTCCTATCACCTATTTTTCATTTTGCTCTTTAGGTTTTTCATACTTTGTGAGACCACGTGATGTTTCTTCTTCTTTGATTTATTTCACTCGGCTGGTGATCTTACGTGGGTTTCCTAACCTCTCCTTAGTGCGTGGCTTGGCACACTTGTTTCTTTCGGATTTCATGTGATACCACTGGGACCTGTTTCTTTTCCACTCTTTGCAATAATGGAAGGAAAGCTCATTACTAGACAACACAAGTCATAATTCACGTGTATACTCGTTATTGAGAAAAGAATGTATGTTCTTCACAAGAAGTGTTGGCTGTGAGTGCTTCTGACCTGCCCACAGACTGCCCCTGGTGCAGTACAAGGCAGAAGTGATCAGCTCACCAAGGGAGGCAGCATGCAATAGACTGAGCAGGAGCAAGTTCTCGAGGCTGTGATCCACAGCTGGGGCGGGCAGCAGAATCTGAGCGTCTGTGAGGAGGAGAGAGAAATCGGCCTCTTTTGTGAAAACGTTAGTCAGGTGTAAGGTCAAAAGTAACGGGCAATTGGAGAAAAAATTCCTGCACTTCGGTTGCACTATGTTTGTATTTGCTTACTCTTAAAGGAGGATCATGAGACGGAAGGACAGAAAAGAAGCAGGAATAAACCACAGAGGCCTTTCCATTGTCCCCGAGTCACTGTGGTGTCAGTCTGACCCAACAGCTCCACTCACAGCTGTCTGCTGTCTTCGTGCTGGGCGTCAGTGTGCGCAGTCAGGCGTCACGGTGACAGGTCCTGGCTGTGCTCCTGCAGAACGGGCAGCCTCCCAGGCAGGAAAGAGCCCTGATTGGGGCACGGGGCCTGGCAGGAGTTACATTCTGCTGGGGAGGCACGAACACATGCAGTTTCGAGCTTTACATTAGAGATCTAAGAGGAATTTTAAAACTACACGAACATTTCTGTATAGAAAAAAATAAGAGCCCAAATGAAAACAAACTTTAAAAAGTTTTTTAATGTGGCTGACAAAGAAATAACTTTCCTGAATTTATAAGAAGCTTCCATAAATCAACAAAAATAAATGAACCAACAAGACAAATGGAAAGGGAGTGGAGAGTTTCAAAAAACCAAGAACAAAACATGCGACCTTTGGCCCCAATTCATAAGAAAAATGCAAACCAGCCCTCACTCCAGGTGTTCATCTTTAGTCGTCAGACTGGGAAAGATGCAGATAGCTGTACAACACGTGCCAAAGACTGATTCCCACCACCCACAGCAGGAAACACAAAACCGGAAGCTATGGGAAGCAAGGATCTGCTCACTACTAAGTCACAGCAAATGTGGATTTCGGGGAACTGGGTTGAAGGTGAAGAGTCTGCACCAGTAATTGTTTTCCTTGGGAAGACAGCTGGTCCAAGAATAATTCCTTCCATGATTCTGGAAGAAATAAGAAGAAAAACAGGACAATAACCAAAGGAAAACTGTGAACCAAAGATAAAACTTATTTCATTATTTGAAAAGATTTGCTTGTTAGATGTAATGTTTTACTTCTTAGAATTCTGTTTTTTGCACACTATAAATCTAGATGATAAATTCCCAGAATATTAAGCATTTTGGGGTGGGGGAATAATGCTGCTCTGGACACAGGTAAGAAGAAAATACAGCAGAAAATGGGAAATACTACAGCCTTCTGAAATAGTCCATTGGAGCACTTCAGCATATGTATATATATATATATATATATATATATATATGGAGAGAGAGAGAGAACATATGTATATATATATATATGCATATGTGTATATATATATACATATGCATATGCATATGTATATATATACATATGCATACATATATACATATATATATATATATATATATATATATATATATATATGGAGAGAGAGAGAGAGAGAGTCTATTAAGGCCATGTTGCAGTATCTCTAAGTATAAGATATGTTCTTTGACCCTATCATCTTACTTCAAGAAATATATTCAAAATGTATGGTCACTTATGGGCAGTGCACTATACAAATATATACAAGTGTCATAGGAAATACATATTTGGATATACATATATTCAGATTATGTGTAAGGATATATGTGATTATACACAAAATATGATATTCATTGCTATTTCTCTAGTTATATAGCAAAAGTTCAGGAAAACCCAAATTGGCCTAGTTGCGTAATGTGTTATTTTCTATACAAATTATCTGTATGAGACAGTTACCTTAATATTATACACAAAAAGTTCAGCAGCATACACCTATTAAATTACATTGTTTTTATACCTGATATAAAAAGAAGTGAAATACAATACTAATTGAAAAAAGAAATTATGGAATAATGTGTACTTGTGAATTATGCTGGTTTAACGAAGCAGAAGCACTTCCTGGACTGGCTGGAGACAGAGATTGTCCGTGCTGGAATTTTGATTCTTGGGCAGGAAGGAAGGCAAATCATCCCAAACACTAGGTGTTGGCTTCTTTCCTTTGATCAGGGAAGGTTCTGCCCATTGTCACTTTAAATATGTTTTCCAATCCTTCGTATCTTTCTCTTTTTGAATTTTTGTTATAACTTTTGTTAGTTTCTTTATCTTCTTATGCATTCTTTCTTTTTCTTTTTCATCCTCTGCTTGAGTAATTCCAACTGTTCTATCTTTGAATTTATTCATTGTATCTTATATCTTTATCTTGATAAAGAAAATTAAAGATTTTAATCTAATTTTATTTCAATCATTATATTCTTTACATGCAGGATTTCTGTTTGTTTTTATTCTTATTGTCAAATTTTCAGCTGCATTCATATATTATTTTACAAATTTCACTTAATCTTTTACCTGTATGTATCTGAAGTTCATTGACCCTCTTTAGGAGGACCATCCTGAATTCCTTTTGCGTGGTTTCATAAATCTTCCTCCTCTGAGGTCCGGTGTTGAAGCTTTATTAGTTTCTTTTGAAGTTGGCATGATTTCCCTCTATCCTGTGTCCTGTTACTGGTATTTGCACACTAGTGGAGACAGCCATATTTTGGGCCTTTTTGGGTATTCTTTGGAGGGAGTAGACCTCCGTTAGTCTAGTCTTTGACTGTAGATTAGCCAGCTGCTAATTAATGTCCCTGGGAAAGTAGAGCTGTCTTTCAGGCAGTCTATAGGACTGAGCTGCAGCCTTTGGTGTGAATTCAGGTGGGGCACTGGGCTATGCTCTGCTGCTCTGCAGAACATTGTCCGAGCTGCACACTCTCACTGAGCTGCTGCCCTGACACCACAGTCTCCCCTGGTCTGGCTTGGCTATCAGGTATTTTCCCTGGTCTGCAGGCACCATTATTTAAGTTCAGCAGTTGGACTGCTTTTTAAGAAGAGCCCTGAGGTTTTATGGCTCAGAAAAGCTGGATCAGCTCCTTTGGTTAGCATAAATGCACACTTTAGACTTGCTTTCCACTTGTGAAGCATGGTCTGGGGTGGGATCTAAAATCATGAGGAGCACTGTTTCAATTCCTAGATATGGCAGAGTTAATCCCTGCTTCTTGTTGAAATTTTCTTGTATCTCCTTTTTTTTTTTTTTTTTTTTTTTTTTTTTTTTGTGCTGGGGATTGAACTCAGCACCTGTGCTTACAAGGCAAGCACTCTAACTACTGAGCTAAATCCCCAGCCCATGTATCTCCCTTTTTGTCATCTGCTGCTTTTCATTAAGGATATGTGATGTCCTTGCCAAATGGAAACAAGTGAGACTGAGCCCTTTCTGTTATACAAATTGCCATTTTTTTTCTCCTTGGTTTCATTTTCAATACTAACTTGTATGTGGTATGTTTTAGAAAGACTTCTAATTTTTAGGTTGTCCAAGTTAAACATCCTTTTCCTATGTATATATGTGATATTTGTGATCTTAGCACAATCCAATCTAGGTCAACATTATGAAGATATTCTAATTAGCATGTTATCTTTACATCTGAACCTTTGTTTTAACTAGAGTAACTTGTTAGTGTGAGAAAGGTGTTAGGAAGAAAGTTTTGCTTGTCTCTGTTAAATATTCAGCCAGTTTACTGACTCTAGTGATTAAAATATCCAATATTGCCTGTTTGTTTTAAAAGTTAAGCTCTCACAAATAATCTTATTTCTATGTCTTTTTACTTTTCTAAATATGTCTCATTCTCCTGCTAGCTCCTTACTATTTAATTTCTGTACTATTAATATTCTTTGAAAGTACATTAGGGCACATCTCCTCATTATCTTTCTTTTCCAAATTTTATTTTATTCAATTTATTTTTGAGACTAAATCATTTTTAAAAACTCATTTAATTTTGGTAGAATTGAATTAAATTTGTATCTTAATATGAAGAATAGATGGTTCATATATTTCTTTAGTATCATTAGGATGGTTTTTCCTTTGCATCTAAGTTACACAGATATATTTTGTGATTTTTCTAGGCATTTTATGCATTTTGCTGTAATTAGAAGTGGTGTGATAGTTTGTCTTACTAGGTATTTTAGTGATGTCTTAGTTACTTTTCTTGTTGCTGAGATAAATACCTAACACCCAAAGTTAAAGGAGGAAAAGTTCATTGGAGCTCAAAGTTTGTAGAGGTTTCAGTTCGTAGTTGGCTGGCTCCAAGGTAGGGTGCCTGGCAGAGGTGCATTGTAGAGGAGAAACAGTTCATGTTGGGCAGAAGGCAGCAAAGTTGAGGACCAGCAAGTGACGAGTGACAACAGCAGCTCTCTTCCCACCCAGGAAGGGCCTTCCCATTATCCAGTCCCAGAAGTGTGCCAAACCAATCAACCACTGAACTAATTTAGTCATCATATACCCTTGATCCCAGCATCACATACTTTGTCACAAAATCACACACTCCAGATCCAGCCACTGTTGAAAAACCCCACCTATGACCACATGAGGCTTTATGGGGACCTCCAGACATAAGCCATAGTAAGTAGTTACTATTACAACTAACCATTTGTTCTAAATGTTATTTCCAGTGCTATGATTTAGGACATTGCCATCTTTCTCATTGCTTTTTAAAATATTGATAGAGCTTGTTTTCAGCAGCTCATGGGACTCTTTCCAAAATAGATGATTTTTTTGGAAATAAAGTAAGTTTAACAAATACCAAATAAAAGAAATAATTTCATGCATCTTATCAGATCATAAAGAAGTGAAACTAGAAATTAGCAAGATAAACTACAGAAATTATGCAAACACATAAAGATTAGACAATACAGTTTTGAATGATCAATGGTCAATGAAGAAATGGGTGTGGATGGGATTAGAGAATTCCTAGATCAACAGAAGGAATGTTGTTTAAATAGCTACATTATGAAAAGTGATGTAAGTATTAATTCAATAATATTCTTAGTGGATTGAATAATGTCAGAACATGATGAGGACATTACTGGCAACTCCAGAAATAACCAGTCAAGAAGAAAGAGACAGCTGTCCTAATGCTCATAGAAGAAAGAGGTTTTAGGTGAACACTTGGCAGTTGACAGATGGGGAAGATTTGGGACAAGTATGATGTGAATCATCTATATTTAGTTACTATATACTTCACCAGAAGATTTAATTGAACAGAGGAGCATATTTTACTTTCACTCATTTTACTGCTTCTTTTACAACTCTTAACCACAGACAGCCAGAACCAGGACCTAAGTCCTCCAAATCTTAATGCATTTATGTTTGTCATTTTTACATAATATTCTCAAGGAACCTGGACATATGTCTGTGGAAGATTCTAGACCAGATACCATATGGTGATTATGAGCATTAAGTTTCACCTGAGTTTCAGCTGAATTCCACGTGACCACTGTGTGGCCCTCTTGCCTTATTTCTAGAGTGCTCATTCTTGAAGTAGTCTTTAAAGATTACGTTGAGGATTAAAAGAAACAACGATGCACATCACTGGGTAGAATCCTTTGCTCATTATAAGGGCTGGATGCCTGGTACTTATTATCAGGCACATTGGATTCTCATTTCTACATTCCCAAGTGAAGTGTGTTCCAGAGACTAAGAGCCTGTATCTGCAAATGCAAGATAGTATATTTCATTTTCACTGACTTAAACTATACCTTGTGTTCTCATTTTAAGGACAACACTGGAAAACTGGAGAATGCACTGAAGTGGAGGAAGAAACTGGTGAGAGTTAAAATCCTTTGTGTAAAGAGCTCTGAGAGCTTAGGGGCTTTTCAGAACACAGAGGGCAGAATCAGGAAGGCAGAAGAGACATTCAGATCCATTCACAGGGTCAGCACATAGGAGGGGTGAGATGCAGAGTCCTTTGGTTCTGTGAAAGCTTTTTTTTTTGTTTAAACCAAGAACATGTATTGGTACATTCTACATATATGTGAAAGCTCTTTTATACCTTCAGGTGGATGTCAGTCTCTGTGCAATTCATGGTGAGGGCCCAAATGTGAAGGAAACAGTGAACAGAGCTGATCTGTGTTTGCAAGACCTCAGAGTCTCATAGGGAAACATATGCCAACACATACGAGGATCCAGCTGGCTCCTGAAGGCAAGGAACAAATGCATTTTTTAGATGGTTCAGAAGATGGCTTGTGAGGGACGGGGCTGCAACTCAGGCCTCTGTAGCCCGGAGAGCCGAAGTAAGAGGAGAGCAGCTGGCATCTTGTTTTCTCACTGGAGAGTTCAGCGGTTCTCCTGCTCCAGGGCTGTCTGCACAGAGGCCTGCCCTACATCTACGTCTGCCGGGGGACCTTGGGGAACCGCGCAAGATACTCGCATCAAGTTGCTCTTCTCCCTCTCCTCCTCTTCCTCTTCCTACCCCTCCTTATACTTTTTCCATAAAAATTTAAACATCACTATGTCTGGCTTATTGTTTCTCACTTTCCAGCATCTCAGAGACTTCTCAGATGGGGTGACAAACAATAGTAGTCCTCAGAGCAGAGCTTCTCTAACTTCCTAAGGGGACGTCTCCATTTGAACAGAATCAAATGACCATTAAAAGTCAGATTTGGCTGAGGGGCACAGAGGCATTGGGTTCTTGCGCCATCAAAATTCTCTCAATTCCTTCTCCAGACACAGAGTGATTTCTTGGTCTACAAGAACATCTAAGCTTTCGAAACTGCAATATGTGCTTAATGCATGAGTTGAAATCCTTCAAGTTCTAGAAGAAGAATCAAAAGCTTTTACGGAAGAAATCACACATATTGGAAAACCAAAATGTTTATTTTTTTTTTCAAAAAACTAAGTTATCTTGTTCAGCTTTTGAATATTAAGCTAGTTAATACTTGACACGTGAGGAATTAAGAAAAGAAAGAAGAGACTGAGAAGCAAGACAATGTTTGCACTGTGGTATCTGAGAGTCCAGCATATTAAGAGACACCTGCCACAGCTTACTTGGTAATGTTACTTTGATTTTTCTCAGTTAGCCAGTTTTTTCATCTGTAAAACGTAAGTAGGTCAGGTCAGATGAGCTCCAGCAATTGTTAGTTAATACTATTCGGTGAGGAGGCAAAGTGGTAATTATTTACAAATTAGGGTTTTATAATTGAAAAATGAGAAGTAGAAAAATTAAAACCGATGAGTTTACTGGTGAGATAGTAATAAAGTTAGTATGTAAAATCAATAGATTTCTCTATGCAAAAAAGCCAATTATAATGAAAGAATGTAACTCATAAAAAGAGAAATCATAAAAGACAATAACTAGGATTATCTTCCAAAAAGTTAAAAAATGCCCTGGATCTTTATGAAGGAACTTATTCAAGGGTATCAAGAGGATATATAGAGGTAAAATAAACACATTCAAAGTAAAATCCTGTTTCTAGGAAGGCTCACTAGTCTACCTAGTCATTTTTTTTCATAATGAAAACATGTAAGTTCAATTTAATGTCAATTAGCAGAGTAATAATGTTATTTTGAATTTGATAAAATGATTTAAAAGTTATTTTGTAAGATTGATTCATGGAGAGTAGACCTGGATTCTGAAAAGGTCTGCCAAGAGCTACTTGAGTTAAAATCACATAGCAGTAGCATAAGCAGAGATAAACAGAAGAATGTAGGAGGAGATGTCCCACTCTGTGACCAAGGAGTAACTCTGCATTTGACAGCTGGTCTGGCTGGCATTGAGTGCCGACATGTTGTAGGCAATGAGCATGTGGAATGTCCTGTTGTTTGCTAGACTCTGCTCCCACGTCAGGGAAGCTCTGCTATCTTTGATTCTGCAGAATACTGTTTGGTTTTGTTTCTCAATTTTGTGACTCAATTTTCTAAAATAATGAAGACATAAACCCTGATATGTAGACATGTGTCTCTTCTATGAGTTGCCATATATGGAGTAGGACATTTCTGTAAGTCTCGGGAAATTTGTATCTCTGGATGGGGCAGGAAACACTATACTGGAATTCAAGTCTGTCATGGCTTTTCAAGAGCAGTGTCCATCCCAGTGCTGAAAGAACTAAAGAAAAACCTAAGCAGGCATACAGACATAATTAAGTAAACACATAAACAGGACGAGTATATTTAAGGGAAATCAAACATGAAGAATGTAAA